>JACXGI010012780.1:0-22125 GCA_016801175.1 Esox masquinongy | reverse complement strand
CCAACTAAGTATTGAGTGCTGTACATGCTCATACTTTTCATGTTCATACTTTTCAGTTGGCCAACATTTCTAAAAATCCTTTTTTTGTATTGGTCTTAAGTAATATTCTAATTTTCGGAGATATTGAATTTGGGATTTTCATTAGTTGTCAGTTTTAATCATCACAATTAAATGAAATAAACATTTGAAATATATCAGTCTGTGTGTAATGAATTAATATAATATCCAAGGTTCACTTTTTGAATGGAATTACTGAAATAAATCAACTTTTTGATGATATTCTAATTATATGACCAGCACCTGTACTGTGATCCGGAAGAATATGTTGAACAATGACATCTACGTTGTCAATAATACAATGCTTCACAAAAACATCTTGCCCGCAATGTATATCTGTCAGTCTCATTCTGTTAGTGTACCCCACCAGCAACAGTTTCCTATACTCACCATATAGGAGGACCCCGTCCGTTGTTGCTATGGAACTATATTTATTATTAGGGTTTCAGCAGTTCATTGGTGAAACCCTATTGTGTTTGTTCTGGTTCATTATTATTAGGGTTTCACCAGTGAACTGCTGAAACCCTATTGTGTTTGTTCTGGTTCACTAGAGTTTCAGCAGTTCACTGGTGAAACCCTATTGTGTTTGTTCCGGTTCATTATTATTATTATTAGGGTTTCAGCAACTCACGGGTGAAACACTATTGTTATTGTTATCGTTGGTCATTAGGCCTTGCTTGCTAGCCAACAGTGGAGTACTTGGATGCATGTGATGGGGCATTGTCCTGCATAAAGATCATGGCCTTCTTGAATGCTGAGGACCTCTTCCTGTACCACTGCTTGAAGAAAGTATCTTCCAGAAACAGGCAGTAGGTATGGGAGTTGAGTTTCAGTCCATCTTCAACCCAAAAAGGTCCAACTACTACCTGATAGCAGCCCATACCAGTACCCCTCCTCCATCTTGCTGGCGCCTGACTCGAAGTGGTGCAGTGTCCATTAGTGATCCAGTCATGGGCCCATCCATCTGGTCCATCAAGAGTCACTCTCATTTCACCTGTCCATAAAACCTTTGACAAATCTGTCTTCAGGTATTTCTTTGCCCAATCTAAACGCTTCAACTTGTGAATCTTATTCAGTGGTGGTCTTCTTTCAGCCTCATTGACCTTGGCCATGTCTCTGAGCACTTGACACCTTGTACTTCTGGACACTCCAGGTAGGTTGCAGTCCTGGAATATGGTGGCGCTGGAGGATAATGGGTTCCTGGTAGCTTCACGTTTAATTTTTCTCCAGTCTTTTGCAATTAATTTTTGTCTTTTCATCTCCATGCATTTTTTGCGCCCCAGTTGACTATTCACAACAAAACATTTGATTGTCTGGTGGCCACACATCAATAGTTTAGCTATTTCAAGAGTGCTGCATCCGTGTGAAAGACATTTTACAATTTTTGACTTTTCAGTGTCAGTTAAATCTCTTTTGGCACATTTTACCTGAGGTCATGAATATGCCTAATAATTATGCACACCTTGATATAAGGTGTAATTCACTTTCACCACACCCTCCCTCATTACACAAATACGTATCACCTGAAAATGATTCAATCCAATGAGCATTGAAGTTTATATGATTTGGAGTTGTAAAATGTGCATAGAAATAATGATACGATCAGAACACTCACATGCTTAATAATTGTGCATGCAGTGTATTGTTTCTGTTACCGTTGGTTATTACTAGTGTTTCAGAAGTTCACTGGGTTATTGTTATTGTTATCCTCTGGAGATTAAGCTTTAATTTTTCGGGTTTCACTACTTTTACATTTGGGCTTATAAACAATTTGTAATGTATATGGATCGTCATGTATTTGGCATCAAATGATTCTAAAGAACCTCAGCTAATACAAGCATGCATGTTAATGTACTTATAAGATAGTATTTGAGTGAAAAATTTAAAATAAATTTTAAAAGCGAAATCAGATTTGATCTATATATCATTGAATTCTGACCACAACACAACCATACGGAACATTTCTCCCAATACCAGTGTTCTTTGCAAACACTTTTTCTTACACAAATATGTATTGTTTCACAAAAAATGTGTACAGAACATTGAAAAAATTCACCTTTTGTCCAATATGTATTTGACACCCATTATTTTTCTATTTATCATTGAAATCAGACCACACAACCATGTGGAACAGTTCTCCCATTCCAAATATACTTTTCAAACCTGTTTTCTTACACAAATATGCATTGTATCACAATAAATGTGAACAGAACAATGAAATAATACACCTTTTGTGCATGCAGTCCAATATGTTTATGAGGTTGGCTTTTGCAGTCCAATATGTTTTATTAGCTTTGTATTAAATTATTTCATGTTAAATAGGTTATTTGATGTTACTTACCAGTCCTATATTTGGCCTCCATTACTGTCCACCGTTAGCATGTTGTTAGCATTCCTCCTTTGTGTTCTGGTAACTCAGCTATCCAGCGCGTGAAAACCGAAAAGGACTATGGCTACATAGGGTAAAAGTGTTTTTACGTTTTGCCATTTAATACTACTAATACTTATAAAGCTGTTGAAAACACTATCGCTAAAAACTATCTTTTCTCTGTCTGTCCATTCCGTTATAATGAACCGTTAGCATGGAGTTAGCATTCCTCTGTGTTCTGGATACTCACTTATCGAGGTTGTGCCAACCGAAATGGACATGCCTACATAGTTTTTTTTGATTGGGTAGAATACCTAACAGTTACCTTCCCCTGATTGGGTAAAATAAAATATTCTGCCTAGCAACAACCTTCCATTGGTTGAATTTTGAAAATCAGTAACCCTTTCATTGGTCAGGTGTTAGGTTAAATTGGATGGATCACAACAACCAGGAAATGTGCCACGTAAACACAAAGCATACGTGCGTTTTCAGCGGAATCTCAGGAAAACAGCAAAGAAAACCAAATCTCTCTATCACAAACCATTTTGAAAATATGTAATACTACAGCTCCGGAAAAAATAAAGAGACCACTGCACGTTTTTCTTTCCTTTCCAAAAAGTAGAAAAGTAAAGTTTTGAGTGAGGAACAGAAGCGTTCAATTTGCAGTGGTCTCTAAATTTTAACCCTTTGAACTTTAACTATGTAATGTATGCTAATTTATGCTAAACACCCTCACCAACAGTATCTCTGAAACCTTAAAAAATACAAACCTTTCGATAGGTAAAGACTATTATGAACCATAAATACTTTTTTAAACAGCTATTAGATTAGACTCAACTTTGTCATTGAACAGTACAAGTACAGTACAACAAAATGCAGTATACGTCTAACCAGATGTGCAAATAGAGGAGTGCAGAACAAGTATTAAGTATAATGTATGTACAAGTGGAATGTATGGATGTGCAGTTAATGCAAATGCAATTCTAAATGTGCAATGGAAAATTTACAAATTTACAGGAAATGTACAAGTATAAAGTATAATGTATGTACAAGTGGAACAAATAGTTGTGCCATTACAAGTGGCAATTCTCAATGGCATTCTGAATTGGCAATCGAGGCAAGTTGAAGGAGTAGGGTAGCTAGAAAGCACACCACATTTTCTTCAGGAAATGTACTGCTAGTTTCATATTGCCTTTGTATATTGTCTTACTTTTGCTTAATTACTTACATCCACTTACTCTGCAGATGCCCTGTTTATTTTTCCTGTTGTTTTTTTTGCCCTTAGTTTTTGAACTGACTTCTCTACTCCATTTCACTCCTTACACTTTTCCCTGTTTGTTTTTTTTAAGTACTTCCCTATGGTGTGTACTATATTTTTATTCCTATTGTTTTTTATTTTGTTACTTCAATAGATTTTTTAGTCTTTTTATACAGTTTATACTGTTGTTTATTTTTTTGCCCTTTCTTAGTTTTTGCACTGACTTCTCAATTCCAAATTGCTTCTTACACTATTCCCTGTTTGTTTTTTTTAACTACTTCTAAATGGTGTGTAGTATATTTTTATTCCTGTTTTTTTTTTGTTTCATCTATATATTTTTAGTCTTTCATTCAGTTTCTACTGCGTTCTACTTCCTGTTGTTTTTATTCTGTTTCATTGTTTCATACATATTTTTACTCTTTATTGTACAGTTTCTATGGTGTTCAACATCCTGTTTTTATTATTTCATTGATTAGTAAATATCTGCTTTCCTTTATGCTCATTGTCCTTTGCCTCATACATCTCCCCATATAGTGTGATCCGGAAGAATATGTTGAAAAATGACATCTACGTTGTCAATAATACAATGCTTAACATAACATCTTGCCCTCAATGTATATCTGACACAGTCTCATTCTGTTAGTGTACCCCACCAGACCATTTGCCTATACTCACCACATTGGAGGACCCCGTCCATTGTTGCTATGCAACTCAGCAGTTCACTGGTGAAACACTAGTGTTTTTGTACCAGTTCATTATTAGTGTTTCAGCAGTTCACTGGTGAAATACTATTGTTTTTGTACCAGTTCATTATTATTAGTGTTTCAGCAGTTCACTGGTATATATTGTGATAGTACATGCAATTGAGTGATATGTATCCAATTACACTATTTGTAGTGTGAAATCTTCCCTGTTGTGATGGGAAGTGCTTACTAGACTGAATAGTAAGTGTATCATGTGTATTAAAATACCTAACATAAGCCACTCTTATATAAGTGAGAAACCTTCGTTATTCCATCCAGAAGTCCTTGCTAGGTGGATAGCAAGTTAACACGTGTGTAGTAATTGTAATAAAATCTTGTACAAGTAAGGTGAAATAATAAAAATGACATCTTAAATTGAAAAAAACAACATTAGAAAGAAATGGGACTGCAGCCCCGACTAGTGTTACAATTGATAGAATATCTGAATCATTAGCTGATGACATAAAAAAGAGCATGAAATTAGATGATTGTCTCCAAGAAATAATAAAAAAAATATGCCATTGTTCCAGGAAAGTATGGTTTATGGAATCTTTCTGATATACAGAAAGCATGAGGAAAAATTCAGAGAATGTCTGATGGATTACAAAAAACATGCTAGTCGTTGATTGTATTATCAGAGATTAGGAAAAGGAATGATATATTTCTTAAAAATAACCATGAGAAAGCTCTGAAGAAACAGAGAGAAAATGTAAGGGCATTGGCTGAACAGAAGCAGAAAAAGGAGGCGGAACTGAACAAGCTGAAGGGAGAGAAAGTGGACACAGTGGCTCCTCCCTCAGTTAAGATAACACCCTCCCCACTATACCCTCATGCTGAAATGAAAAAAGCAGCCAAGGCATCAGGTATCTGAGAACCGACATGGAGTGACCTCCCAGGTTGGGACTCCATAGAGTCGAATGTTGGCTCTAGTGATGATGAAATAAATGTCAGACCTCTAAAGTCCAAATTAGTGAGACCAGACAAAGAAGGAAAGGTTTTATTTACCTATCATAACCCTGCTGAACCAAAACAACTTGATGAATGGTCTAAACAATTAAAACATCCCCGTGAGGTGGGAATGAAGACATGGGATGCTATTAAACGCTACAAGACCATCTACAATTTGCATCCTATGGATGGAGTGCAACTCCTTGGGTTTGTTTTGACAAATCAAGAATCCATTCTCTTACAGGATAAGGTTGTTACCACATTAGGTGAGGATGGCCAAGATAACAGAAATGGATGGAAAGCCATACAGGCATATGTCAAAGATCTGACAAATGTCACAACAAATTGGGGAGAAATTACCAGATGTGTTCAGAAGCCAAAGGAATCATTCTTAGATTTTGAAGAATGATTTAGGACTGTTGTGATCAGACACAGTGGTTTACCTGGAGTGGATGATGATGATGCGCTCACTGACATGAAAAATGGAGCTATCCTTCATCAATTGATGCAATCCATACATGTAGATCTGAGGAAAACATATGTTGCTACTACTGCGCATTGGGACAGAGCTACATATGGAGAAACAGCTGATGCTCTGGCACGGCTGGATAGTGACATGAATCAACACAATGTCACTAAGCCACCTGTCATCAGGTTGATGCAGGTAGAAAGCACATCTAAAGACACTCCAAACCGATCAAATAAGAAACCAGGGGCATGTCACTACTGT
Organism: Esox masquinongy; assembly: GCA_016801175.1. Taxonomy (NCBI): domain Eukaryota; kingdom Metazoa; phylum Chordata; class Actinopteri; order Esociformes; family Esocidae; genus Esox; species Esox masquinongy. Next base: position 16,021 of record JACXGI010012780.1, on the reverse strand, counting down.
GGAATCCCTGGTCATTGACAGAATGAGTGTCGTAAGAAAAACAAAAGGACCAAGACAGGTTCAAACGGCAACCAAGTTACTTGGAAAAAGGACAATAATCCTAACAACACAATGCTAATGCAAAAATTCAAGGAACTCTCTCCTGCGCAACAGCAAAGGTTGCTGGAAGCAGTGGAGGGAAACTAACGGACCCCCTCTTGCGGCCCATCTCTGCTGGAGTGCACATGAAGTCTGACGGGATATATGTGAATATGCTAGTCAACAACTCCCCGATTGATTTTTTAATGGACACAGGAGCTGAAGTTACTGTGGTGCCCACAACATATGCAAAGCACATACATCCTGTGTACAACGGTAAGAAGATGAGAGCTACAGGTGTGGGCGGGGGGAAAACAGATATGCAACAAACTGAACCATTATCATTTTCTATTAGTCCAATGAAAATTGATGCTGAGATATGGGTTGGTCCATTTGATCAGCCTATCTTGGGCCTCGATGTCATCATGAAACTGGACTCCACATTGGACATCAACGAAGGACATATGACATGCGAATCAGAAAGGCGGAAACAACAAATTTGAAAGACCACCCTATATGGACCGCCAAAAAGAATGAGTGTGGTAAATTGGATATGGACCCTGTACACCTGAAAGGTGAAGCACCGCCTTGCACAAAACAATACCCCATCAGTAAAGAAGCCATGGCTGCAACTAAAGTAGTTATTGGAGATTTACATAACATGGGTATTGTGGAAAAGACACATTCTGCGTCGAACAGCCCGGTCTGGCCGGTGAAAAAAATCAACAGTTGCATGGCGTGTGACTTTAGACTATAGGAACGCAAATGAAACCATTTCCAAACTTACCCCACTGGTGGCAGACACATCTACTATTTTTGACTCACTGTTTCCTGAACATTCAGTTTTTTTTGTGATTGACATGGCTAATGGCTTTTGGTCAGTACCACTACATCCTGATGTCAGACCGTGGCTTGCCTTTACTGTAGACGGTCAACAGTATCAATGGACACGCCTACCGCAGGGTCTACATAATAGCTCCTCCATATACCATCAGGTGTTGCGGAAGCACCTACAAGACTTGCCTCCAATGTCCTCAGTTGTCATACAATATGTGGACGATATCCTATTGGCATCTGAAGATGAGATGACACATGCACGGGACCTCCGAACACTGCTGGACCATCTACATGCAAAAGGTCACAAGGCCAGCCCTGACAAAGCACAAACCATGCAGCCACAGGTCACTTATCTAGGTCAGATAGTCTCACAGAGGAAAAGGGAAATGACTCAAAGTTGCACTACAGCTATCCAAGCTGCAAAGGAACTCACAACTATTAAAGAAGTGCGTTCTTTCATGGGCCTGTGTAACTACCACAGATGTTGGGTTGATTTGTTTGCTGAAATAGTACAACCTCTCAATGATCTCTTAAAAGGAGATGCCTTTGTCAAACTCAAGATGGCATTGTCGTCAGTGCCTGCTCTGGGTATTCCTGACTCAGGACAACCATTCACCCTTTTTGTGGCTGAAAAAGATGGCTACATGACATCAGTTCTGACACAAGACCATGGAGATCGCCAAAAACATCATCCAAGACATTGGATGATGTGGCCCTAGGCTGGGCTCCTTGTCTGAGAGCTATGCAAGCAACCTACATTGCTGTATCCCTGGTATCACCCCTTGTTCTTGACCAACAGCTTATCATCAAATGTCCACATGCTGTGCATACTCTCCTGACTATGAACCGAGCTGCACAAGTTACAGCTGCACGCTGGAACAAATGGTCCAGTCTTTGAGGCACCTAATATCAGCATACAGCGTAGTACACCATCTAATCCTGCCACCTTGATCCTTCCGCCTGATTCCTCATTGCTTGAACACAACTGTTGTGAGTTGGTTTTGGACCAGCTCTGTGATGAATTCACAAAAGTCCATCCTCTTGTGAATCCTGAAATTATTTTATATACTGACGGTTCCAGCATTGTGGAGGGGGGAGAGAGGAAGGTGGGATGGGCAGTTACTACATCAAGTGATGTAGTGGCATCTGGTATTTTACCAGCAGGAACATCAGCACAAGTGGCAGAGCTAGTTGCTCTGACAGAAACATGTAAACGGCCTGAAGGGAAAACAGCAAACATCCACACTGACTCAAGGTATGCATTTGGTGTCACACATGATTTTGGAAAAATCTGGAAGAACCAAGGATTCATGACGTCACTCGGGACTCCCGTGAAGAATGGACCAGAAGTAATGGCTCTACTGGAAGCTCTCCAGTTACCTGTTCAAGTTGCAATCATGAAAACAAAAGCACATGGCAAGATTCTCACAGAAGAGAACAAAGGCAATGATCTGGCTGATAGAGCTGCAAAGGCAGCTGCCAAGCAGACACCACTATCACCCAGACTCGTGAGAAGATATACAATAGACACTCTACAACACATTAAAGATATGCAGAACAATGCACCAAAAGATGAAGTATGGGAATGGATGTCTGCAGGATGCAAACTCAACAAAGAAGGTGTGTGGAAATACAATCTTAGATGGGTAGCACCAAACGCACTCCTCCCATAACTGATAACTCAGATTCTCTCTTTGGGACATATACAAAATAATCTACCGTTTTGTGGGAAAATGGTGGAACCCTGGTGTACGGAAGGAAGCTGAAACTATCATAGCAAACTGCAACATCTGTATGGGAAACAATACAAAGGGAAAAGAGAAAGTGCAGACACGTCGGGCACCTGCCCCGCCAGGACCCTTCAGACACTTACAGCTTGAATACATCACTCTTCCTAAGAGTAAAGGATTTGAAGATGTGTTGGTAATTGTTGATCGTTTCTCACGGTAGGCTTATCGTACCAAGAAAGGTAGTACAACATGACGAAGAGCAGAGCCTCGAGCAGAACCGGTCGCAATAGGCAACCGGGGGCCTATCTCGGGTGAAGATGCATAGAAAGGGATCGGAATCGGCTAAATTTTTATGCAACCACTGCAATTGTCATTTAGCAAAATTGAGGTTGAGTATCTACCTTTAAGAAAGAAACCTATACCTATACTTTCACTTTCTTTCTTTGTTCTTGTTGCAGGTTATGCAGATTGTCCACCTGGCTCTACGACAACACAAACTGTATCTTGGTCTTTTTGAATCTACAAAGATAAAGTGACGTACGGGATCAGCATCAAAAACCAACCTAATTGACCAACGGACAGGAAGAAGAATTCTTCATTATTGTTATGTGGCAAATAGAAACATAGTGATTGTTATTTGTGTTGGACTTAATACCGATTAGGAAATAGTTAGCCACTAGGATGATAGATACACTATTGAGACATATAGATCACTATGTTCATGGTAATTGTTTCTGTGTGTTTTCTGGTGGTACAGTGTGGTGGTGCTCTAGCCCCAAACATAGATGCACATACACACGAGGATGGTCATCATGGTATTAATACATTTTTGGGCCTCTCCCTACAATTTGCCAGGACTATGGACATGTGCATTTATTGTAACTGAGTGTACCTATATTCCTGATAATTCTGAAGAACTAACTGATTTGGCTGGTAAGATCCGTGAGGAAGATGCAAAATACCACTATTACAATCCTGATGATTTAGGTCTTTCCAAATGGTTGTCGTCTATTTTTGGTAAATGGGGAGGTTCTCTGCTAAACATGATAATGCCAGTGGTGGTTGTGGTATTGGTTTTCTTTGTCTTAGTACAACTTGCCAAGTACGCTATCGACAGATGTTTGTCACTCAAAGTAAGGCGTATGCTCCCACGGGACTTTCACGAGCACAGGCAGCTTAACAAGTGTAAGTGTTGTTCTAAGGGTAGGGGATCCAACATTGATGGTCATCAACACCACATTGACCCCCTTGGCCTGTGGTCAGTGTACCCGGAGTGACTGTGATATTTGTGGCAACCAACGATGCGCTCCTTCACAGAGTGTTGTAAGGAAAAAGAGTACCAACCCCACCGTCTATCTTTATTTTTCATTTGTATAAATAGTAACTGTAAGTGTACCTCTTACATCACTAGGATGTGAGATGAATAAGCTCGCTTTATTATTAGTAAACTATTAGTTTAGTTTAACTGTTTTTCTTTTCTTACTATTACATGAGTAATGTTAATATGCTTTATGGACTTGTTGTTCTGACATATAAATGTGGTATTTTAATGTCATAGGGGGGAATTGTGAGAAAGCATGTCTGTTCCTAATGACATAAATCTATGTTAATCCTATACTCTTGTTAACCCTTGCGTTGTCCTTGGGTCTGAACGACCCACGGACAGCCTGCCCACCCCTCGCGTTGCCCTGGGGTCAGAACGACCCATGAGCAGATTGCCCCCTCGCCTTGCCCTGGGGCCATAACGAACCAGGGTTAGCCTGCCCGCTCGCCTTGCTTTGGGGTCGTTCTGACACCAGCAGACTGCCACGCTCGCCTTGCCCTCGGGTTGATCAGACCCATGAGCAGACTGCCAGCTCGCATTGCCCTAGGGTCAGAACGACCCACTGTTAGCCTGCCCATCCTCTTGCCTTTGGGTCGTTCTGACAAGAGCAGACTGCCACGCTCGCCTTGCCCTCGGACCGTTGTGACACGAGCAGACTGCCACGCTCGCCTTGCCCTAGGGTCGTTCTGACCCATGAGCAGCCTGCCCCCTCGCCTTGCCCTGAGTTCGTTCTGACCCATTAGCAACCTGCCACGCTCACCTTGCCCTTGGGTCGATCAGACCCATGAGCAGCAAACCCACTCCCCTTACCCTAGGGTCTTTCTGACACATGAGCAGACTGCCCAGACCCAGACCTACCGTTAGCCTACCCACTCCCCTTGCCCTTGGGTCATTCAGACCCACGGTTAGCCTGCCACGCTCACCTTGCCCTGGGGTCGGCTCTCAAAAAAACGGAGACAGCTGGAAGGCGATGGACGCGACCTGCGTGCCTACATAGGGCTGCTAATCCTAGCAGGTGTATACCGGTCCTGAGGCGAGGCCGCAGCTAGTCTATGGGACGCAGAGCGGAAGGCCGATGTTCTGTGCCACGATGCCACTGAAACTCTTTCACACGTACTCGAGACTGCTACACTTCGATGACCGCGAGTCGCGACCAGCGAGACGTGCCACGGACAAACTGGCAGCCATACGAGAGATCTTGGACAAGTGGGTGGAGCGGCTGCCGTACCTCTACAACCCAGGCCTTCACGTGATAGTGGACGAGCAACTGGTTCCATTCAGAGGTGGTGCATACATACATACGTACATACACACACTAGTGGTAGTGTCACATCTGTACGAAAACTTAAGGGCCCACTCCACCCCCCTGTGACTTTTTTCAGTGACACCGATGATACTGATAGCTAGCGATGCTACCGATGATGATGATCATCATCATCTCTTATGTCCACAGGTTGTTGTCCTTTCCGCCAGTACATGCCCAGCAAGCCGGCGAAATACGGGATCAAGTCACGGGTGGCCTGCGACGCGAAATCCAGCTACGCGTGGAAGATCCAAGTGTACAGCGGGGAGCCAACCGTCGGGGGGCCAGAGAAGAACCAGGGGATGCGGGTAGTGCTTGATGTGACAGAGAGGCTCCAGGGGCACAATGTAACATGTGACAATTTCTTCACCTCCTATGAACTCGGACGGCAGCTCCTGACGAGGGAGATCACGATGGTGGCCACGGTTCGCAGGAACAAGCCTGAGCTCCTAGCCGCACTGCTCGTGGCAAAGGGCAGAGATGTCTTCTCGTCCAGGTTCGCCTTCACGCCGAACGCAACTCTAGTCTCCTACCTGCCAAAGAAAAACAAGAACGTGGTACTTCTGAGCACGCTGCACACAGAGGCGGACATTAGCGAGCACCAGAACAGGAAACTACAACTGCAACAAAGGAGGTGTGGACAACCTAGACAAGGTGGTCGGAACGTACAGCTGCAGAAGGATGACGGCCCGCTGGCCCCTGGTCGTCTTCCACAACATCATCGACGTCTCCTCGTACAACGCCTTTGTGATATGGAGAGAGCTCAACACTGGCTGGATGGCCCGTAAGCGGAACAAAAGGAGGGTGTTCCTCGAACAGCTGGGAAAAGCGCTCGTAACGCCACTCATCGAAAGAAGGGAGCGTCTCCCATGCACACACACGTCTGCAGCGCTTGTGAAAGCTGTGCAGAGCACAAGAGCCCGTGATCAGGCTGAGGATCCCGCCGCCCCGGTCCCTGCCCCGGCCCCTGCCACTAAGAGGAAGAGGTGTCAGAGCTGCCCGCTCAAGAAGGACTGTAAAACACACAGTTGTGTGCAGCAGGTGTAAGAAATACATCTACAAAGGCTATGCACAGAAGAAGAAGGGACAATCTGACCTGCAGGACACGGGGTGTGTACAGAATGCCAGGGCAACGTGAGGCACAACACAGAGGAATAATGCTTTGCTATTAGGTGCTATATGAGGTACACATAGTAAACAGCTGCTGTCTATCATTGGAGGGGCCCCACAACCTGGTATGTGTGTGGAGCCAAGAACTCAAGAAGGGACGCTATACCAAACAAGGTTAGGATACATATGTACAGTGAGGGAAAAAAGTATTTGATCCCCTGCTGATTTTGTATGTTTGCCCACTGACAAAGTCTATAATTTTAACGGTAATTATAGACTGTAATATACCATTAAAATTATAGACTGATCATTTCTTTGTCAGTGGGCAAATGTACAAAATCAGCAGGGGATCAATTACTTTTTTCCCTCACTGTAAAATACACTTATATGATTGGCAGACGTCCAGAAAGTAGGATGTGCTGGTCTAATTTTGACCTAGTATATATGTGCTGTTTAAGACCAGGACATTTGGGGAAGCACAAAGACATTTGGGAAGAACAAGTAAGACCTGTACTATATTTTGTGAATAAACAACAAGGAACGCTTCTCCCCCTGACTTGGGTCTGTTATTATTCTGCAAAAGAATCAGAAGCTATCAAACTCAGGACACACAGGACAGACAGGCAGATAATCAAGATTTTGATATCCTGGTTTCTGTTTCTGCTCTCCTGACAACACTTTGGAGTTTGACCCACTCCAAGGAATCTCTAGTATACAATTTAGGACCTTTTATTATCACTGACCGGATGTATAGGTTGTCGATATCTAATACGCTAAATGCCACACCAAAGGATGTCTGGCCATCGGTTTTCCTTCCCTCCCTAGTTCTGCCAGCTACCCGGCATCAGTCTCTGAACTCCCAACACCCCACCCAAGACAGAATTCACCCTCACCTCTCCTCGTTTCCTTCTGATGAACTCTTACTTCCACAATGGCCCTGCTTCGTGTTCCTACTCCTGCTGGCTAACCAGCCACCAGCTGCACATGCGCTCCTTTTCCCACGGCTACTTTAGAGAAATTTTTATTCCACCAAAAGCCCCAGCTGCCGCTCCACCATGAAACTCTCCTGCATGTTCCTCATTCTTGTAAGTTTTCCTTATCACATACATCCTTCAAAATTCCACTCATAAATGACTACACACAAAAAGTTTTTGCGCTGATTAATTGATAATATATTGCTTTGGACGCAGTGATTTCCAAAGTTTCCTATAAGTTTGAATGAGTCCATGTATTCAACTGACCTTATTATTTTAATATAGGGATTATATTGTTAATTTCGTAACTTGTTTACCTCTTTCGATAGAACATGGAAGTCCAAATTATTTTTGAAAGTGAATTTAGCGCTGATAAATGTTTAACATACACTGATGAGTCAAAATCTTATGACCACCAGCCTAATACGCTGTTGGTCCTCCGCATGCTACCAATACAGCGCCAAGACATGGATTCTACAAGACCCCTGAAGTTGACCTGTGGTATCTGGCACCAAGACATTAGCAGCAGATCCTTCAAGTCCTTTAAGTTGCAAGGTGGATTTGCCATTGATCGGACTTGTTGGTCCAACACATCGCACAGATGCTCAGTTGGGCTGAGATCTGGAGAATTTGGAGGCCAAGGCAACAACTGGAACTCTCATGCTCTTCCAACCGTTTTGTGACAATGTGTGCCCGGGGTGTACCTGATTCACTGCGATGTTTAGGTAGGTGGCACGTGTCAAATTGACTTTCACAGCAGAATATTGCCTAGAGCATCACACGCTCTCCACCAGCTTGTCGTCTTCCCACAATGCAACCTGGTGCCATCACTTTCCCAAGTTAATGGTGAAGTTGTAGACGGCCGTCCACATGATGTAAAAGAAAATGGGACTCATCGGACCAGGCAACCTTTTTTCCACTGCTCCAGTGTTCAGTTCCGATGCTTGCATGCTCATTTTATGCACTATCGATGGTGGACAGGTGTCATTATGGGCATTCTGACCGGTCTGTGGCTACGCAGTCCCACGCGCAGCAAGGTGCAATGTGCTTTAGAAAGTAAGGTGTTAAGTTACTTAGTTACACTAAGAAGTCCTTTGATTCTATATTAACGTGTTGGTCACTTTTGCCCAGAAGGCACACATTTAATGGGTTATTGTGTAATTACATAGGTATTGCATGGTCAGTGTCAGTCACCAGGATATAACATCATTAATCATTGATCGTTATACAGGAAGAGTGACCAATCCTATTATCTCAAGTAATCATATACCATAATAAGAAACAATATTTGCATTTAGTTCTCTAATCAAGAATCTCTTAAACCAATAAATTATTTTGTATTGTAAGTGCCTCATTTTCAGGCCATTTTCAGGCCTAGTTTATTCAACAGCCTATACATACAGACTTCAGTACTAGATAGATCCATTGCAGTGAACAATGAAGAACATAAAACAGCTGTAGCCTTGTACACTGATGAACATACCTTCTCAAAAAAGAACACGTTAAGCACATTGCAATTTGAAATCTCTTTGCAATAATGTGCATAATCCATTAATGTGTCATGACTTTACTCAGAGGTGAATAATTACCATATCAGTTTTGAAATGATTCAGAATAATCACGTTTAGAAACAGAACATGTATTTAGATGATCGTTTGCGATCAGCTTTGGTTGTCCAACAGAGGATGATCGAACCTTGTTTGTCCAACAAGGCAAGAAATTCTGGCAAAACACAAGAGCAACCCTGGTGATTGGTTATATGCGAGGGTAGTAATCCTAGTCGAAATAGTGAACCGCTTCCCAAGGCTGAATCAGGCAGCTCAGCCTTCCCCTGCACAAATCGCTAGTCGACGCTACATAGCGATTTGACATTATTGGGAGCTGTGGGCGTGGCTTTGGTAAGTGTATCATTAACTTTAGCAGGCAGTGCTGGTGCTGCCATCTTTACATCTTTTTGTTGCCACATGCTACTGGAGAATAAACGCTAGGTAAAGCTACTTTGGTTGCACTGAGAGAAATTGAGTAGCGTGTTATTTATTTGTAAAATGAACTAGTAAGAGATTACTTAATTAAATAACTAACGTGTTACGTTACTCGTTTCCATTAAAAATGATAATGATTGTTACAGGAGGACACAGTTTCTCAACTTAAGATGTATTATATTTTCACATAAGGTGTTACCCCACTAAATTATACTCATTAATACAACAAGTGGTTTTGAACCAATAAGAAATTGAATATTCCGCTCAGGCTGGAGAGGGTTAACGTCAACATTGGCTTTTCTTTAGAATTGTCTTTAGCTAAGGACTCTTACCTAACAGTTGTTTGAATTTGTCCCTTGCTGTCAAATAAGCATAAAGATATACATGTTTATCCATGGACATCCAGTCCAGATTACATTACGGACACAAGGCCACATATATTTTCTTCTTAGCTAGATATAATGTAATGTCAAAAGTAAAGTAATTTTCTAAAAACAAAAGCAAATAATATCAATATCTAGTAACTTATATGGGAGATATAAAAGACAAAAACCGCAGGCTGTACTATGTCAAATATCAGCTGTAGCTAATTATGGCTATATGGCTCGATTGGCTTGTAGTGTGAAAGGCATTGATACTTCAAGCATTCATACTCTTGTTGTAGCTATTGTGGCTCATAAACTTGGCAGGCTAGCGTTTGGCACGCATGTCAGTAATTAACGTTCGATGGCTAAATACTGGTAATGTGAAGAGGAAAGTAGCTAGCTAACTGTGTTTTGTGCAAATTGGCATGGCGTCAGCCAAGGGTAAGCAAAAATCTTTTATCATCATTGTAGAGTCTTAAGTAGAATCTTGTCAAGACTTGGGTTTAACAATATGGGCACCTCAATGCCCTTTACCAAAGCTGATGGATATCACACAAGCTCTTGTGCAGGTACTGACGATTGGAGCAGTCAAAATTAATCACAATTGGTACAAAAGTACATGGACAATGGTCCGAAATGCGTGATGTTCCATCCTGAGTTGTGATATATGGCAAGCGTGTTAGGGTGTACAGAAGTTGCTGATTGTAGGCAATATGTCCAATTTGGTCCTGGCTGTGGCACAGTGATGCACACAGCTGAAGCCCGTCAATGTTGCTTGCAGCTTTAATTAGTGTTTCAGCAGTTCACTGGTGAAATACTATTGTTTTGTACCAGTTCATTATTATTATTAGTGTTTCAGCAGTTCACTGGTGAAACACTATTGTTTTTGTACCAGTTCATTATTACTATTATTATTATTATTATATTCCTGCGTTTTTTTTGGAAATTCTTTTTTGGAAATTCCCGTGAGATAAAAAAGCACAAAAAGGCTCAAATATACATGGCAGTAAAGGCCCAAAGGCCACAACTTCTGATGCAATCCAATTGCAAATTGGCCTTAAGGTAGCGCTGTCGCAAGCCTCCAAAGTGGCCACATTTGAAACCTCACCACACCCACCCCATGTGACGTAGAGTCTTGAAAATTGGTACAATTGGTACATGTGAGGTCCAGCTCCTAACAATGACATTTTTTCTAATTGGGAAATAAAGTCCGCCATATTGGATTTTCCGACATTTTGGATTTTATGAAAATAGCCTAAAACGCTACTCTTACGTCCTTTGACATTTGGCATCTATAGACGGATGGCAAAAAACATGGCCGCTATTGCCCAATGAACATGTGCGTGGGTGTGGTTTTGAACATATATGCACACTACTACTACAAAGATAATGTTATTAACATGTTGACAAAGATGATACGACAAAAATTACTGCAGGCAATTTTATGTCAACCACACAGGGGCGCTATTGAGGTTATCCATGTTTGCAAACTCACCACATTTTAACTTTCTTTCGTGAAGTTTAGATTTTTGATGTAGTGCGTTCCGTTACATTTTTGGTTTAGATTTGTACTGAGCCCTGTTGTTTCTTATCGCACAATGGAGGAGAAGAAATGGATTTGGTGGCAGATTTACTGGCAAAGCCTTTTTCGAGAAAAGTTGGAAATTGCAAGGAACTAACCCCCCCTCTAGCAGCCCTGTCCCAGTCAGGGAAAGGATTTGTGTGGCACATTCAATCGATCAAATACGAAAAGTACACCTGGCTTACAGCGTCAAAGGAACATTGTTGTTGTGAGTACTTATTTCTTACTTTTTTGGTACCTGTAATGTAATTGATTTGGGCTTTGCGATGTCTATTTGGGTTTCAGTGTCCTGTCATACTGCATAATGGTACGGTTTCATTCGCCATATATTCATGTATAACGATGGTTTCATTCGCCATGTATTCATGTTTCTGTAATTAGTGTTGTATGCCTCTTGTTAAAGCACTTGATTCCACTGTCACTGTGAATATAGGATGGTTATGTCGAATGACAATAGCCTAATAGCCCATAGGATTAGGCAGCCATACATTCTAGAAATTACTAGCTTTCCATCCATCGTGCTGAAGTTACTAATCATTATTGGTAAGTAGGATAAACGTGCACCCCTTGGAAATCAAATGCCCGTCCAACACGTTTGTTCTGGTTACGGACCTGTATCTACTCGACAGGTAAGCAGGTTGGGACTGTAAACAGCAAATAGTTAGATTTAACCAGCAAGGTAGTAGATAAATGTAGTTGGCATTTAGATGTACAACAGTTGGTCAGGGGTACAACAGTTGGTCAGGGGCTAATGACTTTCAAGAGGGGATGATTAATTTGTCATTAAATTTACACTATATGGGCTTAGGAAATACATTGACATGCTGATATAGGGGTGTACTGATTTCGATTCTTGTTCGCAAATGTTTAGGTTACATTTCGAACTGGGAAATTTTAAAGGAGTTTGCGATTCTGTGATGAAGTAACCACACGTCATTGATTGTGGCCAGCTGTTACCACCTCCACCATATCCATGCAACTGATTGTGTACCGTTTATGTAAAGGAGTTGGCAATAAACCAATTGCACTCACAAAACAGTTAAAAACAATTATACCACTCTAAACTTGCAGACCTATTACTTATTTAACTTCGGTTGCCACAATAAGACCTCCGGTTTTCGTATTTTACCTTCAAAATAAAAGTCTGTGGTGAAACGTTATACAGATTTGGCAGCAACAATAAGATTTCCAAATTTCATCGTGCCTTCAAAATGTTGGCAACATGAAATTGTTGCCTTTCAATAATGCTTTACATAAGTTAAAGGATATTATAAGGTGGGGCACACTGAGAAATGGTTAGAGCTTAGTTAATATAGAGAACGTTATCTAATGTTATTGTTGTTAATTTGCTGGTACTCATTAGCTTTGGAGAGTGATTGTGTAATACATCCAGCCAGACTATATTTTCCATAACCCCACTGTAATATATAAGGGATAGTTTTTGCAGAAAAACTCTTCAGTACCGCCGTGAATGCTTAGTATGAAATACTCAGGAGAGTTTGTAAAAGTACAAATACAATGTGAAATCATGGGGCACTGCGCTACAGCCAGCAAAACTATATTTTCTAGTCCCTCTTTAACCCCCAATGCAACACACTATACTGTACATGGAATTCATATTGCCTCAATATGAATTCCATGTACAGTTTTAGATAATGGTTAATTGGTGATTCATGAACAGTTTTAGATAATGGTTAATTGAGAGTGAGCATCACAAAGATATTGAAATAAGTGGAAAGAACACTCACTCAACCTACTATCCCAGCTACATTTAGAGCCAAACTACCAATAAACTCTACTTGTGCCAAAGAAATAACAAATGCAATAGCAACGTTTATGGCAATGGATCTGCATGCTTGCCAAATAAATGCCAAGGTGTAAATAGTTATATTAAAATAGACAAGTGCTGCACATAGTTGCCACCAATTAAAAAAAAATGTTGAATTGTTATTGTTGTAAGGCTTTTTTTTTGCGAGTTGTTCATTTTATATTTTTGTCATTTTTACATTGTATTTAAATAAAAGTTGTTTTAATGAAAACCTATTGTTTTTTTATTTACAAAACAGGGCCAATGGTCTTAACAGCAGTGTAGTCAAAACTGAAAAAAGTAGATAATTGAAAATTGATTTGAATCGTGACCTACAAATTGGAATCCAATCGAATCGAGGATTTGGGGAATCGTTACACTCCTAACAGTCAAATATTTAGTGGAATGCTATGTTGCCATGATTATTTAATCCAAAACAGCTAGCTGGAGCACTAAAAATAGCTAACAATGCTACCGTTAGCAATAATACTAACAATGTTAGATAGCTAGTTACTCCATCTAAAATTTTTCTGATGACATGAACATAACAAACAGTTTAGCTATTAATACTATGCCTTTTTGATATGGTGTCACGTTTTCCAGCCTCAGCAGCTAATCTACGCTCATTAGTTAAATTAATCCACTGTTTTCATTTTTCATTACAATGATTTGCCACTATAGGCAAATATTTAGTGGAATGCATGAGTTGCCATGAGTATTTCATTTAAAAAAAACTATCTAGCAGAGTCAATAAAAAATAGCTAATAACCCTACCGTTAGCAATAAATGCTAATGATGTTACCTAGCTAGCAACGTTAGCTAATGGAAATATGTTTAACAAACCTCAGTTTAAGCTAATGTTAGTCTGGTGAAATGAACATTATAACATACGGTTTAGCTAATAATAATTTTACCATTTAGAGATGCTGTCATGCTTTTGAAGCCTCAGTAGCTAAGTTAATTCTCTGTTGTCATTTGTACAGTTACTTGCTAATATAAGTAAATGTTTAGTGGAATGCAACGTTGCCATGATTATTTCGTCAAAAATAATTGCTAGAAGAGTCTCAGTCTAAGCTAGCGTTAGTTCACCTTTAATCATTCTGGTGACATGAACATTATAACCAATTCTTTAGCTATTAAATATTTGGTAGAGAGGGTGTTATGTGTTTAAGCCTCAATGGAAAATCCAATCTCAGTACTTAAGTAATTTCTCTGTTTTCATTGATTTCTACACTTCCACTTCTAACTCAGGGCTAAACCTATCAATTGCCCCTTCAAATTGTAGACATGGCAGTTAAATTAAAACAAAATCTGTGTTGTAATTTAACAACAACACATGGGCACGTGGGCTATATGCCCATGTCCTACCAAAGTTTAAACTAGACACAGTTGATGCTATGATAAAATCATTTGATGTACATGTCCACAACACTTTTACGACGTAACATATGAAAGTAAATTCAGTTTTTAATGGCTAGATGGCATTATCTCTTTATCTGTCACTGAGTGTGATTTACATTTGGCACACATAATCAGGGTAATGAACTAGCTAATGTATGAACTATGGCTCAATTTGGCCACATGGGGGCACCATTGGACAAGAAACATCATTCATGCTTTATTTAGAGAATCTATGAATAGATGGCGCATGTGGATCTCTCAATGCAGAAGTGGTGAAATAAGGCCAATAGTAGCTAAATGCTGAAACACGCTCAATGCTGCTTGCAGCTTTAATTATTATTATTCTTCTTCTAGTTTTCTTCAGTCCTTTTTGCAAATTCCCATGAGATAAAGTGGCCCTAAAAGGCCCATCTTTGCATGCTAATACAGGCCCAAGGGACACAACTTCTGGTGCAATGGTATTCAAATCGGCCAAACTACTATCTCAAAAAATGTGGCCGCTATAGACCAATAAACCTTCAAATGAGCGTGGTTTTGTACTTATCAACATATTAATGAGACACCGCTGATCATATTATAACAACTTGCTACACATGTTCAGAACCTTGACAAGACATACAATGTGCAAGCATGTTCTGATTGACCACAAGAGGGCTATGTGGAGCCAGACAAATAATTTCATGACACTCACAAGTTCATGACACTTACTCTGTTTTACAGAGACAAAAAAAATGTGGATGAGTCCATTACCTTAGAAGGAACATATTTGCCATTGGAACTCATTAGCCCTGCCTTAATGGAATTTCGGCCATTTTCAATATGTGAAAAACGCTTCAAACGCTACTCCTATAGAACCAAATGCCCAATATTTACATGACAAGACATTTGTTTTCTTCAGACCAAGGTCATTTATAAATGCATACCCCAGATAAGTACAAATAAAAACATGGCCGCTATTGACCAATCAATCTTCCAACATGTGTGGTTTTACACATATATGAGTATATGTCAAGAAGAGTTGATTATATGATAAAATCATTTGAAGTACATGTCCATAACACTGACGATGTAACTTATGCAAGCAAGCAAGTTTATTTATATAGCACAATTCATACATCGAAGCAATTCAATGTGCTTTACAAAGAAAAATAAAATATAAAATATATAAAAATACAATAACATAAAAACAAATACTCAAATTAAAACATCAAAACCAATGAAAACATCATAATAATAGAAATACAATAAGAAAACATAAAGATTAAAAAAAAAGATTAGAAATGGGATAAAAACATAGGAAGCTATAAGGCTAAACAGTGTGGTTAAGTGTAAGTGCTCAGTCGTAGGCACGTGAAAAGAGTAGTGTTTTTAACCTGGATTTAAAAATGGATACGTTTGGGGCACGTCTAAGATCTTCTGGTAGTTTATTCCAGTTGTGTACAGCATAAGTGCTAAACGCAGCTTCTCCATGTTTAGTTTGGGCTCTGGGCTCTACTAGCTGACCAGTGTTCATGGATCTAAGAGCCCT
>JACXGI010012779.1:0-22070 GCA_016801175.1 Esox masquinongy | reverse complement strand
TTTTGTTGTGTTGTAGTAAGAAATCCCGAGGATGTATTACACAGTTACAAGAAACGTCTGAAAGTCTTCAAGAATACGAGGAGCATAAACGCTGCAGGAGGCACAAGTTGGACAAAACTACTATTGCCCTCAGTGCCATTAAAGCAGAGGTATGTACAGTTAAGTGGAAAACCATGCAAACAGTCTAACTTGAATTATGAATTTGTTTTTGTCTCCCCAAAGTTTGCAGCTACACTGCTCAAAAAATAAGGGAATATGTAATTATCACAATTATAACACCATGTCAATTAAACTTCAGGGATATCAATCTATCCATTTAGGAAGCATAAGCGATTGTGAAACAATGTCACCTGTTTTGGTGCAAATGAAAGTGACAAGAGGTGCACTGGAGAGGCAACAGCAAGACAACCCCCAAAAAGGAAAAGGGTTTTGCAGGTGGTGGCCACAGACAATAACTGACTCCTTATCCTTCCTGACTGATTCTTCTCTAGTTTTGTGTTTTGCTAGTGTCCTTGTCACTAATGGTAGTATGAGGCGCTACCTGCAGCCCATTCAGGTTGCACAGGTAGTCCAGCTCCTCCAGGATGGCACATCCGTACGTGCCTTAGCAAGAAGGTTTGCTGTGTCTCCCAGTACAGTCTCAAGAGCATGGAAGAGATACCAGGTTGTTACACGAGGAGAGCTGGACTGGGCCATAGAAGGGCAACAACCTAGCATCAGGACCGGTATCTGCTCCTTTGTGCGAGGATGTACAGGAGGAGTACTGCCTGAGCCCTACAAATTGACCTACAGCAGGCTGATGGTGTGCATGTTTCTGACCAAACTGTCAGAAACGGACTCCATGAGGGTGGCATGAGGGCCTGATATCCTTTAGTGGGACCTGTGCTGACAGCCCAGCACCGTGTAGCTCGATTGGCGTTCGTCAGAGAACACCAGAATTGGCAGGTCCATCATTTGCGCCCTGTTCTCTTCACAAATGAGAGCAGGTTCACACTGATCACATGTAACAGACGTGCAAATTCAAGCAAATTGGAATAGCCTGTGATTTTAAATGTTTTCTTTCATTTTCGGCGTGAGTTTGTAATCCAGCCCTCTGTAAGACCAGCACAACATGAGAAAATTACAGATCTTTCTGTTATGTATTGAGCAAGATGTAAAAAGTGTTCGTTAAAACATTTGTACACACTGGTGTCATCATAATGGGATGTGTAAAATGACTTCAGTAAAATTTGAGCAGACAATGGTAAATTATAAAAAATGTAATGCTCACAGTTAATTTTGTTATTGTTAGCGACCAGTAATTCCTGTAAGTCCAGTAATTTTATATTAAACAATTTTTTTTTTACTGAACTTCTCTATACTGGGCGAGATCTCTTCTAAGAGGGAAGACTTTTGGACTCCCCCTCTATACCAAGCTGGATAGAGGCTGTGTGGGTACACAGAATTTCAAATGGCGTACATGGACAGCACACCGGACCAGCAAAGCAACCTTTTGGATATACAGATGAACTCAATTGCTTACAATTAAAAATAAATATATACATTTATTTAAAAACAGAAGGTTCAGGTAGCAGTGGTGGTACAGTAGTTGTTTGTAATAGTATTTGATTGTTTGTTTTTATTTGTTTTAATAAAATGTTTATAATTGACAGATGTTTTTTAAATGTCATTATATCTCTGTCCAAATGGTGCAGATTTGTTTTTGATCAATTTCCATTATAGGGGTTTATTTTATTTTGAACATACCCTCTCATGTTCAATTGTCATTAATTAATTAGTTTGTGTTACATGATTTAACTATTGTGAATCAGACGCTGCTTCATTTGACTACACCAAAACGTACTTGCTTAGTAGGTGTATCTACTGTGTATCTATGTGGGACCGGACACCGCTTCAAATTACAGCCCTCTTTCCTTGTAACTACATTGTAACTACGTGGGAACAGACACTGCTTCAAATTACAGCCCTCTTTCCTTGTAACTACATTGTAACTACGTGGGAACAGACACTGCTTCAAATTACAGCCCTCTTTCCTTGTAACTACATTGTAACCATGTGGGAACAGACACCGCTTCAAATTATAACACTTTTACCTTGTAACTACGATGTATTCACGTGGGAACAGACACCACTTCAAATTACAGCCCTCTTTCCTTGTAACCTCACTGTAACTATGTGGGAAGAGACACCGCTTCAAATTACAGCCCTCTTTCCTTGTAACTGCACTGTAACTATGTAGGAAGAGACACCGCTTCAAATTACAGCCCTCTTTCCTTGTAACTACAGTGTATTTACGTGGGAACAGACACTGCTTCAAATTGCAGCCCTCTTTCCTTGTAACTACGGTGTATTCACGTGGGAACAGACACTGCATCAAATTACAACCCTCTTTCCTTCTAACTACACTGTAACTACGTGGGAACAGACACTGCTTCAAATTACAGCCCTCTTTCCTTGTAACTACATTGTAACTACGTGGGAACAGACACCGCTTCAAATTACAACCCTTTTACCTTGTAACTACGGTGTATTCACGTGGGAACAGACACCGCTTCAAATTACAGCCCTCTTTCCTTGTAACCTCACTTTCACTATGTGGAAAGAGACACCGCTTCAAATTACAGCCCTTTTTCCTTGTAACTGCACTGTAACTATGTGGGAAGAGACCCCACTTCAAATTACAACCCTCTTTCCTTGTAACTACAGTGTATTTACGTGGGAACAGTCAACGCTTCAAATTACAGCCCTCTTTCCTTGTAACTACGGTGTATTCATGTGGGAACAGACACAGCTTCAAAGTACAGCCCTCTTTCCATGTAACTACACTAACTATGTGGGAACAGACACCACTTCAAATTACAGTCCTCTTTCCTGGTAACTACACTGTAACTACGTGGAAACAGACAGCGCTTCAAATTACAGCCCTCTTTCCTTGTAACTACACTGTAATTATGTGGGAACAGACACCGCTTCAAATTACAGCCCTCTTTCCTTCTAACTACACTGTAACTATGTGGGAACAAACACCGCTTCAAATTGCAGCCCTATTTCCTTGTAACTACACTGTAACTATGTGGGAACGGACACCGCTTCAAATTAAAGCCCTCTTTCCTAGCACTTACACTGTAAGTGTGGTTGGTACCATATAAGAACTAGTTAAAGATGATGGACTTACTAGGAACTTACATGGTAAGTAAGGGTGAAGTTCACAAGGTATAGGAAAGAATAAGCTACAACAGGATGATGGCGTGAAGGTATGTTATGGAGTATTAACTGAAAACAAATGATAATTTACCACATTTTCTTTTTATCAGGTGTTATTACGAAATAGACTAGTTTTAATGTGTATTTCCACCACAAGCTAATGGATCTTATTTGTATCTACATTTGGAAACCACACAACATTTAGGAGATTTGCATAGTGAGCCAGGCACCTTTGGTTATCCACATTAAAGTATGCCTTCTAATGTTAAGAGTTTAATTGTCCTTAACAACAGTAAAATCTGACAAACTCTTATTTGTTAAGCCTATCCGTTTCATTCGTCAGCTTCTCGCTTTCAACGTGACAAAATAACAGCCTACATTGGAGCGCTTTCGATCCAGGATATTGGAAAAAAACGTTCATGTGGCCACCTATTATGAGAAGCATTGGGGGCTGTAGGACACCTAACAGATAAGTGCTTTCTGTGGCTTGATTCGTAACACGCATCTATAATCAATTCATTCATTTGTGACTGATGTCAACGCGGCTTTCGGTTTGGCAAGAACCAATTGCCCAAAACTTGTGTTGGCGGTGAAAAGTTGTGCAAAGCGGAGAAATGCGCATCCTCTTTCTTTTCTCTTAAATTCTTAATTCCACGAGTGAACTTGTAATAAAATAATTAAGTGTGACTTAAAAAAGTCACATTTAAATGGTAAATTCATAAGCACGAATAAGAATTACAATTATAGACTTTCAAAATTTCATTTTTATCATCTGTCAGTTTACTAAGTAGTTTTGGAGCAGTATCGTTCTTCGTTCATAAGTACACGTAACACCTACATTGTTCCTATATAACTACCCATTCTTACCACGTACCTACATTCTTGTTATTACATAGTTATGTGGGAACTACCCTGTAAGTAACGGGCTGTAATTTGAAGGGTTACCAATTATTATACATTAATATTTCTGTTCTAATAGGTTTTATTGCCCATTGAACTTCATACTTTCATTTAATTTTTGACTTTGGTTGAAAAAGTGGGACATCATTTTCTAATAAAATTGCTTTACAAATAATTACTGTTTTGGGATACAGTGCACGTAAAAGTCACGTAAAATGTACAGTGCACATTGAAACACAAAAAAAACGGTTACTGGCTTTTACACACAAATGGTTAAGAAATGCATATTATTTGTAGCCTAATAATTTGACTGGAAATGTAATCAATTGCAATAATTTATTTCATTGCAGAAAATTATACCTTACATAAATACAGTATTAACAAATGATACCTACCTCAAACCTGCTGTGCACATAATGTTTTGGAAGACCAACTTTTTGCAGTTACTACATCATAATGAAAGTAATGTGGATGGCAGCAAAATGTGTGATAGAATTTATGTATAATACTAATAGCATTAACCACCCTCTATGTTTATTTTGATTTATTTCCAAATGATAGGAAATGACTCCTCATCTATTTTCTTTCCAATTCAGTTTAATTCCAATTCAATATGTCACATTCAGCCTACTGACCTCATTAATGTAGTCCTGCGAGAAAGTCTTTGCAAAACAGGCACGTACACAGGTAAGCCTCAACCTGTGCAGAACACATGCCCCTTTGCTGTATAGTGCCCCTTCATTGTTGAAATGTGCCTTTCTGTCTGTGAGATGTACGCCATGCACTTTTGTTACGTGCATCATTAACTCAAACACACTGTCTTTCCGTGTGACCCGCCAACTTTTTAGTTTTAGCTCATGCCTCTCTAAAGGTCTGTGCACTGCACAGTTGTACAGCATTTGTAATGGTAGTCTAGTATTTAGCTGTCCAACCCTAACCATGAAAAGCTTATCACACACAACTGTAAACTTATTTACCATTATAATATGGAATTTGGTTGAAAATACAAAGCAATCACGCATTACAGTTTAGTTTCAAATATCAAATATGTAGCCTACACTTCAGGAGTATTTCCTTTTCCTTATTGATAAGTAGGAATATATAGAATTATTCTGATCATAAAACCCACCAGAGGAAAAGAAAAAACGTATTTCATTGAGGATTAATACTAAACAACACGCATTAGGCATACAATGAGAAGTAACCCGTGGCTAATTCACAGATTATTTTAAAGATTATCTCGCATTCATCTGGTGTACAATCTAATACGGTAGACACTCTTAACCAAGGTCTTTTAATCTGAGTTACCATCGTATTACCACTGAGGGTACCTAACCACTTCAGGGCAAACTTAAAAGACACAAGAACCCAAGCCTGATCGTCAGTTGCAACCTACAGTATTTTTGTGGTGATAACCACTGAACTACACCAACCCAAACTTTGACTTTTTTAACACTAGAACCGCCAGGCCATTCAGACCCCCAGTATTCTCCAGAGGCGAACGCCGTTTCACGTCATTAGTAGGGTTGAGCGAGTACTCTGCTGAAACAAGTATCCGGTATCCGAGCACGAGTATCATCCGAGTGAAATGTGTCAATATCCGTACTCGTCAGAAATTAACCAACGTCTTTCCCACCCGACCCAATTTGCATAAATTAAAATTAAAAAATGTTAGACCCATGCTGAATGGATCAGAAGAAAATTGATCTGTTCTGAAAAGTACCATAGAAAAAACAAAAATCAGACCCATACCTGTCCGTATCCGAAAGATCCATTCAGTACTAATCGTAGAAATAGAAAGAAATAGCAGCCAGCTGGCGCCATCAATAGCTCAAATATTATTGGCAAAATTTGCTCATTGTCTTAAATGTCCTAAAATAAATGACAACCTACAAGTACAAAACCTTTTATTTATTTATTTATTCAATTGCCTGAAACATTGTGTCCAACTCTGCTCTGGTGTTTAACGCTTTGCGGTCTTGATTGCATGCATTGAGTAATATAGGTATAAGCCTAAACATTCAACCACTGCATGCAAGTTCATAAATATATTTTTGTAATAATCTTAAAAGACAAAGGAAGTGTGTGCCTATAGAGACAGAAATCCTGCTGGAATTTTCCTAAATCCAACACTGGCATTAATTCCGATATTCTTGTCGGCATGTCGGTCCCAAGTCGGATCTCAGAATTTCGGGTCTGGTGGACCCATGAGACCTCTCCTCTGAAGCTAAATTCTATGGCTGTTCTGTAAAAAGTTTTTTAATTACTAAATATGTCAACTTCTGATCAACCCATGTCAATTTCAGGCTTAAAGGAAAGGTCCGATATTTTTCTTCCTGGTGCCTTTTTTCGGATTATCTAGCCTAATCCTGGACTGTGGAGACATTGTTTTTTGGAATTAATGCAGTTTTCAGAGTTTACGATTTTTCCTGCAGTCTCTCTCTAGGCTCAAATGGAACTGAATGGGGCAACCAATGTAGCGTCTGAAAATATGATACATTCGGTTTTCCAAAATGGGAAGGCCACGGTGTACTGATATAGGTCTCTGTATGTGCTCCTGAAAAATTGTGCCAAAACGAGCATTGTGTCAATGATTATGTTTTACGTGAAACCAAAATATTTTTTCATAAATAATGCACTACCTCACAACATCTGTAAACTTCCGCACTCAAGCTAACAGCTGTTTCAAAACAGCTGAACTACTGTACTGACATCATTGGAGTTTACTAGCTAGCAACAAGCACAATTTATGGACATTTATCAAAATGTTTCGAGAATGTGCAGTCCCCTATTGTGTTCATAAAATGAAATCAAACTAACTGTCTAAAAGACAGGCCGTCATTCCGGAACATTGTCAGTCAGGGAAAATAACTGACACGGCCGTTCCCAACAGTATCAAAATCGTGCCAATGCTCCGTAGGAGTGATAATTTCAGTACCTCCCCATACTATTCATGCGTAACGGGACCTATGACAGAATTATCCAAATAGCTATTACATGCCTACTTACGGAATTGAGTGTTGTCCGTTTGGTCCCTCTAGCCTCTGCCTCTTCCAGTTTCTTTGGGGATGTGGAAGGTTTCCAAAACTGCCTGATCGATAAGAGCTTAAAAGTCAGTGCCATCTGTTGCACACGCTGGAGGCGATTCAGCCTCATCCACGGACAGACACATCAAGGTTCTCGATAGCTTTAGGTAGCAATAAATCTCACTCCTAACGTAAGCTATACATTAGTAAACAAAGCCGGTTGCCGGATAAAGCCTCCTTGCAGACAGATTTGTGTGTTTGCCAGCAGCTAATAGAACTTGTTGGCATTTTAGTTTGAGCTCATAGTCTATACTAGCTAACATGAGCTACAGTTCTGTAAACAAAGCCGGTTATGGATTTCACTGACATATTCATCCATGTGGCAGCTGCTTATACATTTTACAGAAACAATAAACAGCGATAACCATTGCTGCAATGCTTGTTTTGACACAAATTGTTTTTAGAGAACATACGGAGACCAATATCAATATACCCTGGCCTTCCCGTTTTGGATTACCGAATGTATCATATAATTGTGAATGCTATATTGGTTGCCCCATTCACTTTTATTGTAGCCGGGAGAGGCTTCCTTTAAAAAATCGTAAACTCTCAAAATTGTATTAATTCCAAAAAAGTATGTCCCCACAGTCCAGGATTAGGCTAGATTATCCAAAAAAAGGCCCCAGGTTTAAAATAGCGAACCTTTCCATTAAATTAAAAACTTCCGGTTTGCTTCACCCACTTCCAGTTTAAGCTACACCCATTCGGAGTATGAATACGGATACAGATTATTTAGTTGGTTGAACAGATACAGATAAGGGTGTACTTGCTCATCCCTGGTCATTAGCATACAAATCATCCCTATTAGCATACACATTCTCCTCCTCAGCATCACCATCCAGCCAGAGCATCAGTTCATCTACTGGGTCGTTATCACACTATATAGAATAGTCTAAAAAATAATGAATTACAGAATGTGTTTGTTTTAAATGGTTAATGAATTTGAAGAATAAAATAATGTGTTTGTATTGAAGGTCTTATCATACGAAAAAAAAACAATTAAGAAAAGAATATGAAGAACGATTATTTCTAAGAAAACAGGCTATAGTATTCATTAGTTTATAAAGCCCTACAAATGTACAAACTTAAAATTTCACAAAACTCAAAATATTGAGTGTTGTGAATAATATAATAAGTGTTATGAATAATATAATAAGTTAAATCCAGTAGAATTTTGTTTTTATAAGGTAAAATATGAGACATTATCGACCAGTTTGGGAAGATCAAAGGATATAGGCTATGCATGAATAGCCGTACGTAGCCCTAATGCACGGTTGCTTGATAAACACAATAAATGTCAAAGGATGAATTACACATAGGCTACAGCCTATTCATAGAAATGAAATGGATTCGCTCACCCGCTGACCTGGTTTAATCCTTCCCTAGGTATGGATATCCATTGAGCAGGTACTTCGTTTCGACATCAGCAGCTAACCAAACTTTTATCCCAAACTTGTTGGGTTGGTTGGCCATGTAATGGGGAAAATGGCAGTGAGCTTTTGTTGGGTACAGTTTCCTCATCAACAGCTATGTTCTCTCCTGGCTTTTAACAAG
The DNA here is from genome assembly GCA_016801175.1 of Esox masquinongy. Classification (NCBI taxonomy): domain Eukaryota; kingdom Metazoa; phylum Chordata; class Actinopteri; order Esociformes; family Esocidae; genus Esox; species Esox masquinongy. The sequence continues at coordinate 13,326 of JACXGI010012779.1, read as the reverse complement.
CAGTACAATTCCTCACAAAACCTTTCCAGGTATATGACATTGCAGAAAAACGTGTCCGTTTCCAAGCGTAGTCCTCTTGTCTCCATGTGGTCAAAACACTGGTGTCGCATAATCTCTCTGAAGCGGTTGCGTGGCATGGTCTCGGAAAAAGTCAGCTCCATATCGATTATGCCAAAATTATTCCACATCCATGCTCTTCCCACCATATGCGCCGCGGACATACAAGTGAATGAATACTATAAGTTCAGTTTGCCATTGTGAACTAAACTCTGTAAATTGTGTCTGAGTTTGGTCTGACTTGCTCACCGAGTTCAGATTATACATGATTTCTACCCTCATCATCATTCTTCATCATTACACTTCAATTACATGCATTGGTGTGTCTGGGTTTATTGCACCCATTCAATCAAGCTTTATTAATATTTTATCCGGGGTTATCGCCCGTTCATCCACTGACATCATTGCATCGATTGTATTAATTATAACCCACGCATTTACACATGAATCAATCTCATATGTTCAATCGTTATCCTCAGTAAAATAAGCAGAGAAAATTCATAGACAAATGACTGGATGTTTGATATTTTGTTTCTCTCTTAATGAAAAACAGGAACGTGTAATACACGTTGAATTGTCAGGATATAGTTTGCACTATGTTTCCATAACAATTAATTTGTTGAACAATCAAGAATATCTCTTTCGCAAATATTTATGTAGCATAATGCATTTGATGAATTACCTTACATAAGAAGCTGAATCTTCGATAACAAAAGCAGCGAAAATTCATAGACAGATGATAGGATGTTTGATATTTTGTTTCTCTCCTAATAAAAAACAGCAACGGGAAATACATTTGTTGAATTGTCAAGGATATTGTTCGTATTATGTTTCAATAGTAATTAATTTGTTGATTGGTAAAGAATATCATTGGTATTTTGTTTTGTTAATAATTACTTAGCGTAATACATTTGATGAATTAGGCCTACATAAGCTGAATCTTCAATAAAGAAAGCAACGAAAATTCATAGACAAATGATTCTCTCCTATTGAAAAAATTTAAAAACAGTTACCTCTGATACTTTTGTTGAATTGTCAAGTAGCCTATATCATTTGTATTATGTTTCAATAATAGCCTAATTAATTTGGTGAATGCTCAAGGAAATTATTTGTATTTCATTTGTAAGCTAATTCAAATTCAACCAAAGCTCTGTTCACATTTTAAGGGAGTATCGCTCATTCTCCCATTGACGTCATTCATTCAGTGATTAGTGCCTGTTTGGGTACCAACGCCAAGTGACGTGTACTTTTGGCGGATTAAGTCAGGAAACGGGGTAAAAAAACAGGCAAATAATCTCTATATAGTTTTCAGTTTGTCAATTTAAAATTCTGACAATGGAACAATGTAATATACGCCTATTTAGGAAAAGTCATGGAAGAAGGAGTGTGTAGCTTTCAAAATGGCAGTTTTATTTTAATTACAAACTCAAACTCCAATTGACGTAGGCATTTGGCGGTTCTAGTGTTAAGGGAAAGTAAACGAGTGCCCAATTAGGTAACGAATCTCCTCAAAATCAGATCTGGGCTTAAGTCCAGACTACTTTCTCTCCCTCTCTCTGTCTCTCTGTGCTCAACTGTTTACCAGCTCAGCAGAGCTCCTCAGTGACAATGGCCCTGCAGTGCATCCCATTGCATTACAAATTGACATATTAACAAAACACAGCCTTGATCTGAGAACTGGCAAGTGTGTGGTGGGGAGGTTGTGTGTGTTGCTGCTGAAACGGGGTTTGTAATTGCTTTCTGTTATTTTCACTTTATCTGTTGTATTAGAAAGCCTCCCTGTGGCTTGCCAGCAATGGTGCCTGGTCTGCAAAGACAGGGCAAAACACTCCTCCCTCTCTCCATTGCTTTTCCTTAGTTCTTTCTCTGCCAGACTCCTGTTTTCTTCCCGATCAATGATAATGACTAAGAAGTGCTCTTTCCGACAAAATGAATTAATCCAACATTGGCGTTGTTATTTTTTTAGTGTTCAAGCTCTGAATAAAAGACTCTTATATGCCTCTTTGGCTCTTTCTCTTTCCATCGATTTGTAGTCACGGCATACAGTAAGTAGATGTGTAATAAGTGAAAGGGGCAATCCTCAGTTGGTTGCACATCCATTTTATGACTTTTAAATTAATAAAACATTTCTGCCAAAATCAAGTAACGGCAATATATTGTTACAGGGTGTTGGGGTACCAAAAGCTGACAGTCACTGAGATATTTTCTTATAATCAGGGTAGCCAAAATTAAGAGCCACTGGCCTGCACTTAAATTTTATAAACAATTCAAGGTATGACGTAAATTCCACACCTGCGTGAAAGCACCTACTTTCAATATACTTTGTATCTCTAGTTTAGTCAAGCCCAAAGAGAAATTTGTTAATGAGGGGTGGTTTTATTATTTAGTTTACTTTTATAAATATACAGCTCCGGAAAAAAATAAGAGACGCGTTCAATTTGCAGTGGTCTCTTAATTTTAACCCTTCTGTTCCTCACTCAAAACCTTCCTTTTTGACTTTTTTGGAAAGGAAAGGCAAAGGTGCAGTGGTCTCTTAATTTTTTTCCGGAGCTGTATATACACCGATCAGCCATAACATTATGACCACTGACAGGTTAAGTGAATAACACTGAAAATCTTATCATGGCACCTGTCATTGGGTGGCATATATTAGGCAGCAAGTGAACATTCTGTCCTCAAAGTTGATGTGTTAGAATCAGGAAAAATGGTCAAGTGTAAGGATTTTAGCGACTTTGACAAGGGCCAAATTGTGATTGCTAGACGACTGGGTCAGAGCATCTCCAAAACTGCAGCCCATGTGGGTGTGTTGCCGGTCTGCAGTGGTCAGTACCTATCAAAAGTGATCCAAGGAAGGAAAAGCAGTGAACTGGCGTGAACTGGCGTATGGGGCTGTGTAGCCGCAGTCCAGTCAGGGTGCCCATGCCCTTCCATTGCCCGTGCCCATGCCCTGTCCACAGCCCAAAGCGCCTATAATGGGCATGTGAGCATCAGAACTGGACCACGGAGCAATGGAAGAAGGTTGCTTGGTCTGATGAATCATGTTTCCTTTTACACCACGTGGATGGCCGTGTGCGTGTGCGTCGCTTACCTGGAGAACACATGGCACCAGGATGCACTATGGGAAGGAGGCAAGCCGGCAGAGGCAGTGTGATGCTTTGGGCAATGTTCTGCTTGGAAACCTTGGGTCCTGCCATTCATGTGGATGTTACTTTTACCACTGACCTAAGCATTGTTGCAGACCATAGGCACCCCATATGCACCCTTTCATGGAAACAGTATTCCCTGATGGCATTGGACTCTTTCAGCAGGATAATGTGCCCCTCCACAAAGCAAAAATGGTTCAGGAATGGTTGAGGAACACAACAATGAGTTCAAGGTGTTGACTTGGCCTCCAAATTCCCCAGATCTCAATCCAATTGAGCATCTGTAGGATGTGCTGGACAAACAAGTGTGATCCATGGAGGCCCCACCTCGCCACTTACAGGACTTAAAGGATCTACTGCTAACGTCTTGGTGCCAGATACCACAGCACACCTTCAGCGGTCTAGTGGAGTCCATGCCTCGATGGGTCAGGGCTGTTTTGGCGGCAAAAGGGGGACCTACACAATATTAGGCAGGTGGTCATAATGGTATGGCTGATCGGTTTATTTGCAATTGAGACCCATTAAGTTGGGAGTAATGTTTGTTTGGCAATTCTGAATTTGTGAAAAATGCTTCAAACGCTACTTCTATAGCGTCAAATGACCAATGTTAAGTGTGATTACATTTGGTAATCATGATCAGGGTTGTGAGTTTAGTTTATATAAAAGATTTTTCCATTTGGCCACATGGGGATACTAGTGAAATGGAAAAACCATACATGCAATATTGTTTACAGCTTTGGACATGTGTTGGATATGTGTCTTATTGGAAAGAAATGCAATCTGGCTACTAATTGCTTAATGCTGCAACCCGCTAAATACTGCTTGCAGCTATAATTATCATTATTTGTCTGCCATTTTAAGGTGTTTTTGCAGATTCCCATGAGATAAAATAGCGCAAAAGGGCCCAAATTTGCATGGTAGTACAGGCCCATGGGCCACAACTTTTGATGCAATGCCATGTAAATCAGCCTCACGGTGGCGTTGTGACAAGCCTCCAAAATTGTACTTTTTGCAAGCTCACCACACCCACCCCATGTGAGCTAGAGATAATTGGTACATGGATCTATCTCCATACTAGGAACATTTTTACCAATGGGACCCATAAAATCCGCCATGATGGATTTTCTGTCATTTTGGATTTTGTGAAAAACACTTAAAACGTTGCTCCTATGGCACCAAATGACCGATCTCCAAGTAATTATATATTCGGCATCTATGGACAAAGGCCATCAAACGCAATATAAGCCAGGCTAGTAAGTAAAAAACATGGCCACTATTGACTAATAAACATGTGCAGGGGCGTGGTTGTACGCATATATGCACACAACTACTTCAAGGATAATGATATTACAATTCTAAATGGTCTATATGTTGACAAAGATGATAGGACAAAAATGACTGCAACATTTTTTTTCAACCACACAGTGGATCTATTGAGGTTTTTTCCACATATGCTAGCTCACCAAGCTTTCCCCATTTCAGTTAGAGCCTTAAAAAGAGATAGATAAGTCCAACTTCTCTTCTGGAACATATTTGCAATTTGGATCCATTAACTTTTTCGTTCGTTTTTTTGGCAATTTTGAATTTGTGAAAAACCCTTAAAACGCCACTCCTATGGCAACAAATGACCGATATTCACAATTTCATATTTGGCATCAATGGACGAAAGTCTTTGAAATCTATATAAAGCATGCCAGTATTTAAAAAACATGGCCGTTATTGATCAGTGAACTTGGGCATGGGCATGTTTTTGCATAAATATGCATAAAACTCCAACAGGCATAATGGTATTATAATTCTAATTGTTACCTATGTTGACAACCATGAGACGACACAAACGAGTGCAAGCAATTTTCAGTCCACCACACGATGGCGATGTTGGGATTTTTACATGGGATCCATTAACTTTTCTGTTATATTTTTTTGGGCATTTTGAATTTGTGAACAACCCTTACAACGCTACTCCTATGGCACCAAGTGACCGATATACAGACCTTACGATGCTCACCCTGCTTGAGTTAGAGCCCTGAAAAGAGGTCGATCCATCTCCTTACATAGAAGGTATTTGCCATTGGAACCCATTAACTCTGTCATTTTGAATATGTAAAAATGCTTGAAACTTAAGAACTGCTACTGGGTTCATATGTGTTTCTCAGCGCAAATAGTGCAATAAGGATGTTAAGTACTCTTTGCTGAAACCCGCACAATGCTGCTTGCAGCTTTAATATTATAATCGCTCTTGTTGTTTTTACATTCATGAAGGTTTCCATCAGTGCATTTGCAAACTATGAAATGAATATGAAAACATAGTGTTTAGTGTAAACAATTGATGGGAGACCAAGAGTTAATGAATCTTTCCGTCCTTGTCTAATGACACAATGTACGCAATTAGTATTTTTTGTAAATGCTACACCCTATGGTACAAAAATGAACCCTATGGTACAAAAATGAACATTTAGCGACCACAAACTATTAAAAAAGTGTGGGGGTCAACAGGTTATTGATATTCATACCTTGCTATGCAAGGAACTGAACTATACTGCTCAGAAAAATTTGAGTGTAACACCAAATCAATTAAACTTCAGGGATATCAATTTGTCCAGTTAGGAAGCGTAAGCAATTGTGAATCAGTGTCACCTGTTTTGGTTGACAACAGGTGCGCTGGAGAGGCAACAGCAAGACATCCCCCAAAAAGGGAATTATTTTGCAGGTGGTGGCCACAGACAATTGCTCTCTCCTTATCCTTCCTGACTGATTCTTCTTTAGTTTTGTGTTTTGCTAGTGTCCTAGTCACTACTGGTAGCAAGAGGCGGAAGCTGCAGCCCATTCAGGTTGCACAGGCAATCCAGCTCCTCCAGGATGGCAGATCCATACGTGCCATCGCAAGAAGGTTTGCTGTGTCTCCCAATACAGTCTCAAGAGGATGGTAGAGATACCAGGAAATAGGCCATTATACGAGAAGACCCGGACAGGGCTTTAGAAGGGCATCAACCCAGCAGCAGGACCAGTATCTGCTCCTTTGTGCGAGGAGGAACAGGAGAAGAACTGCCAGAACCCTAGCAAATGACCTCCAGTGGGCTACTGGTGTGGATGTTTCTGACCAAACTGTCAGAAACAGACTCCCATGAGGATGGCATGAGACCCCGACGTCCTCTAGTGGGACCTGTGCTCACAGCCCAGCACCGTGTAACTCGATTGCCATTCACCAGAGAACACCAGAATTGGCAGGTCCGCCACTGGTGCCATTGGTGCCCCGTTCTCTTCACAGATGAGAGCAGGTTTACACTGAGCACATGTAACAGACATGAACGAGTTTGTAGACGCCGTGGTGAATGTTATGCTGCCTGCAACATCATCCAGCATGACTGGTTTGGTAGTGGGTCAGTGGTGGTCTGGGGAGGCATATCCCTGGAGGGTCGCACAGACCTCCATGTGCTAGCCAATGGTACACTGACTGCTGGTAGGTACCGGGATTAACTCCTCAGACCCATTGTCAGACCTTGCACTGGTGCAGTGGGCCCTGGGTTCTCCCTGGTGCAGGACAATGCCCGGCCTCATCTGGCCAGAGTGTGTAGGCAGTTCCTGGATAACAAAGGCATTGATGCCATTGACTGGCCCTCACATTCCCCTGACCTGAATCCAATTGAGATCCTCTGGGACGTTATTTACCGGTGCATCTGCCGCCGCCAAGTAGCGCCATTACGGACTGTCCAGGTGCTCACTGATGTTCTGATCCTGGTATGGGAGAAGATCCCCCAAAACACCATCTGCTGTCTCATCAGGAGCATGCCCAAATGTTGTCGGGAGTGCATTCAGGCACGTGGGGTTCATACACACTACTGAGTCACATTGAGTTGCCATGATGAAATTCACGTTGGAACAGTCTGTGATTTCAATTGTTTACTTTGATTTTTGGTGTGAGTTTGAATCCAGCCCTCAATCGGCTGGTGATTTTGATTTCCATGGACTGTTGTTACATTATTTTGTTCTCAACAAATTACACCATGTACAGTGAAGATTTTGATCTTTAATATATTTCCTTCATCGAGACCCAATGTGTGATTTCAGTGTTCTCTTAATTTTTGTGGAGCAGTGTATTTTCCGTATTTTGTAAGACTGACTCCCAGTTCACCTGTCATTTCGCATCCTCTGCCTCCAGAACACAGCGTACTTCCTGTTCTCCATGAACGCAGCTCACTCCCCGGTTCCTAATCACCTGGTTCTCATTAGTTGTTCCCTATTTAATTCTGTTTGATGCTCCTTTTTCTTTGTGAAGTATTGTTTTGTATTCGTACGACATACTAAGCCTTTCTATAGAGTTTTCTTTACATATTAGCTTTTCCTGCACACCAAACAGTCTTCCTGCCTGTTTATTTTTGAGCCTGCCTGATTTCGTACCTTCGCCATTCTACTCTCCTGTGTACCGACCAGTCTTCCTGCCTGTTTATTCTTGACCCTGTTTTGAGCCTGCCTGATTTTGTACTTACGCCATTCTGCTCTGCTGTGCATCGACCTGTATTGCCTGCCTGACTACTGCCTTTTGGATTTTGAAGTAAAACGACACTCTGCGTAGAGAACCACTCCACCATCTGGGTCCATGCTTTATTCTTACACTTTGAAGAAACCTCATCCATTGTCACTCTGTATTATAATCAGTATGATTTATGAAAAGCAAGAATACAGTTAAAATACTAGTTAAAAAAATAGTAATAAAAATAAAGTAAATGTTTTTATGCTTGATTAAGCTTACCTTGCTAATGGACAAACAAACCTGTCCCACAACTGTAAACAGCCCATCTAGAGAGGGTTGAACTAAGACTCCAATGACCTTCATGATATCAAGCAAATTTTATTGCAATGCCAATCATAATTAACTATATTTTACTGGTTGGTAACTACAGGCAAGAGATTACAACAAAGCTGGCATGAACTGAGTAACATTGTTAGATGCTGAGTTACTAGTTAGATGCTTTAAACGCTGAGCAACCTATCTATCAAAGCAAAGATCATTTGGTATCAGTAGAAACTGTAGACATTTTTGAGAAAGAACTTAAACACTCACTTTGTGAGTTGTACCTTTACAGTACTTTATCCCATTCTAATATTTTACTTTTTAAATTGTATTTTACGTTACTTGTTTCTGATTGGACAATCTACTCTATGCATTATTGAAGAAATTGTGGAATTGTTTTGAGATTAATTTAGCATAGATCATTTGCCATTTAGGCAATCCGCTTATGACCTATGTATGTTTCCCCAAAATGTTTTCGAAAAAGGATTTGAGATTACATTGAAATTACACAGAGGTGAGGGGTAAACTGCTACATTTGAGTTTATGAATGGTTTACACCTTGTGGTGAACCCTTTGTATTTGCTCTCATGCTTCTCTTAATGGTAGACATGGATATCGATATGCCTACCTCCAGGAGAGTGTTCTTCACTTGGCCGGATGTTGTGAAGGGGTTTTTCATTACCATGGATAGGATCCTACGATCATCCACCACAGTTGTCCTCTGTGGACATCCAGGCCTTTTTGCAGAGTTCACCAGTCAGGCTTGGAATTTCATCATTTTGGGGGCAAGGTCATTTGGCCTTCGGTATCACAAAAATGTTTAGGGCACAAAGGCCACATGCCAGGGCACAAAGGCCATTGAGTGAAATAAGAGGATTTGGAGCTTGCAAATAAACAACTTGAACTGTGAAAAAGAAAAAACATGCATGACATAAAAACATATATATTATTCACTTTTTAATATCATATTTTGAATAATAACTTATTATAACTGATGTTTTTCTACATAAAAAGTTTAATTATCATGTTTTAATCCTTGAAATTACATCTACTCCTCCCTCAAAATTTTTATAGATTCTGGAATCTGTTTCAGTTCAGATGTTTTAGTTGGGAGCATTCACATGACGACAACAAACAGGCTACGTTATTGACAGTTAAGTATTGTTAAGGTTAGCAAGCCAGAAGGATATCATTACCTCCGTTACCCAAAAGTAAACCGCTAAGTGTCCTTTAACATCACAATCACCTGCGCTAATGAGTACGACCTAAATAAACAAATATAGTCACTTATTTGTGCACGGAGCAAGTAATCTTTGTTTTTTAATCTTTCACCACAAACGCTGCCATGTCGAGTGATGTCAAACCTAACGTTACTTATCTGAGCTCTCAAAAAGCGTTCAGGTGTATTCTCCCACTCGGAGGTCGGAGCTTTCCCTCCACCCTGTTGCGCATGAACGCCCTTTTCAAAACAGAGAGGTTTGATTCAGGTAAGCACTAAATAAGTCAGCAATCTATGAATAACTAGCTAGCTTGCTTACCTGCATGTTGTCGGTTCTTGTGGTTGTTTTCATTTGTGAACTTACGAACAAACTGCTGACCGTGAGATTTTGATAGTAGCAGGGGCACAAAGGCCATATAGTGGCCGGAGAGCGTACAGTGATTTTCGGGGCAGCACGGCCAAAGCGAAGGGCAAATTCCCTATGCTGTCACCAGTGCTTTGTTTTTGCCGGACCGCGTAAGCGGAGCCGGCCAAGAAGAGCAAATGTCTCTTACTGGGTGTGTGACTGACTGACTGACTACCCCTTGTTAAATAGCGTAGTGGTTAGAGAAGCGGACTTGTGAACTATAGGTCCCGAGTTCATATCTTCTCGCAGGCGAAGTGAAGTGCGCATTATGAATTATTCCGTATAGATGAAAACTTCGCTGGATAAGACCGTTGGTATCTACATTATAGTAAGCCTGAAATAAAACAGTTTACGGTTATATTGCGACTGATTCTGGCATGGAAAGGTTCATCTTCAGTCTCGCTAGCAATTGCTCAACTCTTATGATTATTCCTAGGAAGTTAGTAGATAATAGTAAGGCTATTACTGGCTAATAAGCTGTTAAAACGGACAGTGGCAAAAGCAATACAGTTCATAGACACTATGGGGGAGGTAAGCTTAATAAGAAACGTTAGTCAGTTTAACACAATCCTCAATGGAGTCTAGCGACTGCTAAAACGTGTAATGTCTTGGCGTAGTGGTTAAAGACAGTGCCTCTCATGTGGAAGACCTGAGTTCGAATCTATTGAGAGCAACGACATTTATTAATTATTTCTGGTAGATTCCACGATTCTCTCGTCTTTTCACTTGATGAAAAAGTTAGTTACCGTCGCCTTTATTGATAGTTATTGTATAAATGTCATTCACAAATGAAAGAAAAAAGTATGTTGTTTTGCCATGAAAGAAAAAAATACGTTCTTATGCCATGAAATGAAATAGCTTTGGCAGACTCGCTAGCAATTGCTCAATTCCTATGACTATTCCAGTAAGTTAGTAGAGACTGGTAAAGCTTATTACTGGCTAATACGCTGTTAAAACGGCCAGTGGCAAACGCCATACATAGACGGTATTTGTGGTGGAGGTAAACTTAGTAAGAAACTTTAGTCAGTTTAACTGTATCAATGTCATTCACGAATGGCCAATTAACTATTAAAACGGCCAGTGGCAAAAGAGGATTTGTTCAGAATAGAGACAAGAGGCTATACTGACACCTGACAAATGTACAGCTCCGTGGTGTAGTGGTTAACGACACAGCCTTTCATGTGGGTGACCTGTGTTCGAATCTTGAGATGGCAACACTTTATATTGCAGGCCGGCTGAACTAGGCTTGCCTGGTTTCTTGTTTTCACAGAATGTACCAAACTGTTGATTTGGCCACCTCTAATATTCCTGCTATCTTTCTGATGGATATTTTTTTGCAGCCTAAGGATGGCCTGTTTCACTTGCACTGAGAGCTCCTTTGACCACATGTTGTGTGTTCACAGCAACAGCTTCCAAATGCGAATGCCACACCTGGAATCAACTCCAGACCTTTAACCTGCTTAATTGATGAAGAAATAACGAAGGAATAGCCCTCACCTGTCCATGAAACAGCTTTTGAGTCAATTGTCCAATTACTTTTGGTCCCTTGGAAAAGAGGGGGCTACATATTACAGAGCTGTAATTCCTAAACCCTTCCTTCAATTTGGATGTGTTGAAGCTGAGAGACTGCACTTTAATTCATTATTAAACAGTAACTTTAATATATTTTGGTAAACAGCCAAAATAACAAAACTTGTGTCAGTGTCCAATTATTTCCAGACCTAACTGTATGGTGCATTAATGTCTCTTAACTGCAAAAGTAGTGAAAAACCAATAGTAGATGTAGCTTGCAGCTTTAATTTAATAATTGTTTAGCTGTCTTTTTGTATTTTATTTGTACACTTTTTTATTGTATTTGCTAGGCATATTGAAATGGATCCTCTGTAAGAGATGCACTATGATTATGATCAGGTTTGCATGATAGGCTAAACAATTTACCTTTAGTACATCTTTATTTTAGATGTGACCGGATGGGCACAATTAACTTTCATTTTTCTGAGTGCAAATTACTCCCCAAAGTTACTCCCTGAACAAGGTACCAAAAAAACTATTCATAAAACAACCATAATCGAAAACAAAAAAATAAAGAAGGACGATGTAAAGTGAAAAGATGTCTAAACATCTCAGCCGCTTGAGATGACAAAACAGTGGTGGCAAAGACCTTCTTTTCACTGGATTACCCAGAGGCCATCTGTGTTCTTTCCTTCCCGCGGCTTGACTTTGTGCCTGGGGGGGAATTGGAAAACAGGGCAGCCCACATTTCTCTTATGACGCATTGCTCTGCACTGGTGTGTAGTTTATCTACCCTTCCATGTCTCTCCCTTAGTCTCCCCCCCCCTCTTTTTATCTGTCAGTCTATCTGTCTTTGTCCCGTCTGTCTCTCTCAACCTTTAGTCATTAACTTTCCTTCTGTCTTTCTGTCTCTCTTTTATGTCTCTTGGTGGAACTGAATTTTGACCCGTTTCATAAATATTTCCAAAGAGTCAACGAATTAATGTAATAAATTAATGTAATAGGTAAAGAGAGTATAGAGTTAACAGTTTATAACAGATAACAGATATAACAGATAACAGTTTTCTGGAGATTTGAGGTGGCACTAGCTAAGAAGAAAGCAAAAGAAACCGTTTCCACACCCCACTCTGGTTTATATCCATAAGCCTAAATTTGTGTGGGTTATCTGGGTGGAATAGCTAACCTAAGGAAGGACCAGTCCTGAAGAAGAATAGCCCCCGCTTTTCCAGCTAGGGACACTAGTTGCAATTTGTTTTTCCTGGCGCCATAATATATGACAGAGTGGTCTAAGTCGTGGGTCAAGCTACAGGTAGGGTACTTATGGCGTGACCTTTTGTACACACAGGGTGTAGGCTAGGACAGAAATTGAGTATATATTATATAAATTGCTATACTAAATCATGAAGAATAATTTATTATGTAAATAAACATAGAATTATCATTTTTCAGTTCCTTCACACTCCATCTGTCTCTCTCTCTCTCTCGCCCCCTATGTATGTCTGTTTGTATCTCTTTACCTAGAACCAAAAAGGGTTCCCAAACCAAAGAACACTATATGGTTCAGTGTCGCACATTTTCTTCCAAGCATGTATACAGAGATTACCAGTACCAATTAATGTACACGTTGTGTGTGCTAACCCTCCACTCTTACTCTGTATAAACAGACACACACAGACTCACACACATACAGGTGCTGGTCATATAATTAGAATATCATCAAAAAGTTGTTTTATTTCAGTAATTCCATTCAAAAAGTGAAACTTGTATAATGTATACATTCATTCCACACAGACTGATATATTTCAAGTGTTTATTTCTTTTAATTTTGATGATTATGACTGACAACTAATGAAAACCCCAAATCAGTATCTCAGAAAATTAGAATATTGTGAAAAGGTTCAATACTGAAGACACCTGGTGCCACACTCTAATCAGCTAATTAACTCAAAACACCTGCAAAGGCCTTTAAATGGTCTCTCAGTCTAGTTCTGTAGACTTCACAATCATGGGGAAGACTGCTGACTTGACAGCTGTCCAAAAGACGACCATTGACACCTTGCACAAGGAGGGCAAGACACAAAAGGTCATTGCTAAAGAGGCTGGCTGTTCACAGAGCTCTGTGTCCAAGCACATTAATAGAGAGGCGAAGGGAAGGAAAAGATGTGGTAGAAAAAAGTGTACAAGCAATAGGGATAAC
>JACXGI010012778.1:8843-22168 GCA_016801175.1 Esox masquinongy | reverse complement strand
CATTCCTGTTATCTAACCCGTAGTGTAGACCTCCTCCACATTCCTGTTATCTAACCCGTAGTGTAGACTTCTAATGCCCTTAAAGGAATTTGGTCCAAGCTGGGAAGGGACATGGTGCAGGAAGCTGTTTAGTTAGTGGTACGTTTTATGACATAAGCTTTCCCCTGTTCTTTTTGGAACCAAAATCCTCTCTTCAGGTACATGGACTTCTTCCCCTTCCCATCCAATGTCAGCACAGACTTCATGTTTGAGAAAAGTGCAAACTACTTTGACACAGAGGTGGCCCCAAAGAGAGCAGCTGCCCTGCTGCCCCGGGCCAAGATCCTGTCCGTGCTCATCAACCCAGCAGACCGTGCCTACTCCTGGTACCAGGTAGGCCTATAACTCAGGTTACATTTATCTACTGCTGGTACCAGGTAGGCCTAACCTTCTACACAGGTTATATTTATCTACTGCTGGTACCAGGTAGGCCTAACCCTCTACACAGGTTATATATATCTGCTCCTGGTACCAAGTAGGTCTAACCCTCTACACAGGTTATATATAGTACCGTAGCATTAATATAGAAACTGTTCCTAGACCATTTGTCAAGATAGTTGGAGGGCTTCTCTTATGCAGAATATAGTGCTACATGTAAACTGGTTTTATTCTATATCAATTTGAGCAGTTTATTTGCATTTAGTTATTTCACTTGAACAAAATAGGCAGGATGAGGTTAGTGGAGGGGCTGACCTTTCCCCTGTGTGTGACCCTACAGCACCAACGGGCTCACCAAGACCCGATGGCCATCAACTACACGTTCCACGAGGTGGTAACAGCAGGGCCCGCCTCCTCCCAGGAGCTGCTCACTCTGCAGAGGCGCTGCCTGAAGCCTGGGGCCTACGCCACACACCTGGAGCGCTGGCTACACCACTACCAACCCAGCCAGGTAAGATGGGACTGAAGGCACGCCCACTGACACAAACTATCACAGCTAGATACCGCAAACTGCAAAAGACGCCCCCTTGAAAGGCATTCGGGAAGCACGGCGTCTGCATGTTCCGTGCTCGATCACGGCAGTAGCACCATGTGAGAGGTTTGGCTCTTCGTCTAGGTGCACATAGTGGATGGGTCCCTGCTGCGCGCCAACCCGGCCTTGGTCATGGAGGGCATCCAGAGGTTCCTGGGAGTCACGCCCATCTTCAACTACACCCAAGCTCTGATGTACGATGAAAGTAAAGGGTTCTGGTGTCAGAGGGTGGAAGGCGGACGGCCCAAGTGTCTGGGCAAGAGTAAAGGCAGGAAGTACCCTGACATGACGCCTGAGGTACGATGACTTCACGCTCTGAACACCATCCCCACAGGCCAGCTTGTCTGGGTACCACTGACTCATTTAGTTTCCCTTCTGCCTAGCATTGAGATGTGTTAATGAGTCTATGTGCTGTGTCCTCCAGACGCGTGCATTCCTGACGGAGCATTACCGGGAGCACAACATGGAGATGCTCAGGCTGCTGAACCGGCTGGGACAGCCCCTGCCTGCCTGGCTGAGAGAGGAGCTGCAGAGCTCCAGCTGGAGCTGAGACTGGAGCCACCTACAAAACCACAGCCAGGACTGAAGCACGGCCCGGCCCGGGGGGGAGCAGGCGCTGTTTACCCAAACCAACACCAGTCACTACAGAGGGTGGGGGAGGAGCAAAGGCGGGAGGACATCCCCCTATCAGGACCATGGACTCCTCCACCCCAAACGCCACTGTAGCAACCAAACCTCACGGGAGGGGTATAATGGCCTGTAATAAGGGAACTGAGTTGGAGCACTGAGACAACCCTCCCTCTTTTCCCTCGCACATCATCTTCACCCTGAAAGTAGAGGTTTGCTCAGTCTGCCACCGTTTGGACCAGCGCCAGCGTCTGTCAGACTCAGAGGGCTTGGGATATAATCTCATGCTGTTCCCGTCTTCAATAGGAAACTGATGTCACAGGATATCCTGTGGACGGATCAATGAGCCCGGCACACACTTGTCATTTCTTTGGAAGAATGATTGTAAAACGTTGTACATTTTAAAGCTGTTGTATATTTTGGGCGGGTGGGAAATGAGACAGAATAGACATGGACCAAACCGGGCAGCGTACTGCAATGCTCTGGACTTGGAGTCCTGTTGTGGTGCATCACAGGCACCCCGGCGTATCTCTCTGCATTCCCCGAGCCCAAAGCAGAGGGCGCTGGAGTACATCCTGATTAAACAACTCCCATAAGTCTACAGAAAACCACCACACTTAAACCATGCACTTTGTCGCTCACTCTCACATCGGTACCCAGTCAGTTCAGAGCTGTGTGGACAGAAGGCCAGTTGGAGCGGGAGAGAGGCTTTATTTGGTCTCTACCTAGGAGTTTCCTTCATAACAGGAGCTGCTGTCTTGTTTTGTTTTCTGTTTATTTTGTCAAAACTAAAAAAACAAAGACAAACGCTGTATCATCTCTAATAAACTCAGAGGATGGAACAGATTGTTAATTTGTCTGTTTTTCTGTCAGGACTAAGAGCTCTAGCAGGGTGACTTTAAGCCCCGATCTCTTGGAGTTAATTTTTTTTGTATTCATTATTTCCTCTGCTTTATCAATAGGACTCAAACAACAAGTTATGACTAAATTACCTTTTACACTTCGTGTTATGTTGTCCAATTAGCACACTGATACCTTTTAGGTAGGATGTCAGTAATTTATTTATTTTACCAGAACAGGCCCTCACAGTCAGTTTAGAGGCAACAGGTTCCTCCTAAACTGAACAGAGGCCGGGTGTGGCATCACTGATGTGTCTCTTTTGGCTGCTGCATAGTTTTTTTTTTTTGTCTTTCTTGCCCCCGAGCTACTTTGCTGGGGAATTAATGTGACCACCCTGACATGGTCCTGATGGGTGAAAGATTAGCAGGGTCAGCCCATCCCCTGCCCGCTACCTCCGGAATGTTCTGGGACCCGACAGTTTTGTCCCTTAGGGATGTTCGTGCGGTAATAATTCTGGAGTGGGGACCATTTGTAGTGCTTTTTGGGTAAGTATGTACCGACTTTGCACTCAGTGTTGGAGTGATTTTCTCCCGTTATTCTGGGCAGATTTTCTCCAGGTTGTTCAGGTTGGATGCACGATGCTTGTGGACCACAGTTAAATAGTGCCACAGTGTGACATAGGTTTAGTCCACTGTCGGACATTCACCTTTCAGTTATTGAGCCACACCTGTGTTGCTTTTGCCTGGTGCTTGGGATCAATGTGCTTGAGACTGCAAAGAGCATGCGAGCTGCAAAGAGCTGTGACACCAGATGAGCATTTGAAATTTAACCTCTTGTTGAAAGTTCATCTTCTAAAACGCAGATTTTAAGTAATTAGTCAGCAGAAGTTGTTGAAAACACCTACTGGAGCAGTCTTGAATTTCAAGTCTGTTCGAAAAGTGTGTCAAGGCAAATGTTAGCTATTTGCTCTGTGACCTGTCTGTATGCCTTCTAGAAGACCTAGCACTTAATTTGCCACCCACTAAAGTCCCACCCATTGCAAGTCAAATTGTGATTGGTTGATTGTACTGTCATTAAAGAAAATGCTGCTCTAATAATGTTGAATGGCAGGTGCCTTGTGTCCAAATCTTGAAGACAGATTTTCTTTACACAGAGCACCAAAGAAAAATTCTGATCTGATATATTTTTAGTATTAACACTTTTCTTTCCAACACAAGATGCCAAGTCCCTGCTGATGAGAAGCATTCCCTCAAAATAAAGATGCCACCACACTTCACGGTAGGGATCATGTCTTGAGGCATGGCCAGTGTTAGGTTTTCACCACACAGTGCTTTTAGTTTCAGAAACACTTTATCTTGATGTTATCTGACCACTAAAACTTTTCCCACATTCCAGCTGGGTTACTCTTATTCTTTCTGTCCAGATGTGTTTTCAGATGAGGCTTTTTAAGTAAATGCTTTTTTGCCAGCATCCCATACTGGGCTGTATTATGGAGATAAATTGTAAAGTAATTATGTCCTCAATAGCGCAGTTTCTCAGGAGTCTTAATCATATTCCAAGGCACTTCAATGAAAAACAAAGACAAAGTAACTTTAAGAGCTTGATGCAATCCATATTGTAGAAGTTTACCACTATAGTGGGATTGAAATCCAAAAGTTACTTCTAATTGAGCCGCCATAACCACAATCCTTGAAACCTTGCCTTTAAATTCCTAAAACTCAAAGTAATAGTCGTGTATGTGACCCATGTGAAGTAAGGCTGTATCTGGTGTCAGTCACACTAGGACAAGTACGCACTCAAAATAATATTTTAAACAGGACACAACTTATGTTGAAATTAGATATTTATTAAATACTTCTCAGACTTGTTCAATAATAACAAAGCTATGATAATCTACTAACTTTGAAACAAACACTTAGTTAGTTTTAAAGTCATGAGTTTATTTATTGTATTGTCATGCAAAAATCCAGCATCCAAATGAATAGTCACTCAGTCTAGTCATATGTAGCCCCTTAGTATACGGTTACAATGCAGTCAAATGACTAAGATAGGTATACATACCAAGGATACTAAGGCTTTTATCTTTTTTTTGTAACTTTTTTACAATGTGATACATCACTTCATTTCAGTATTTCAGACGGAGCCATTTTCATTGACCTTGAGGATGCATGTAACATTTCTTAAGTAAACACAGACAGTGAAAAATATTACTAGAAAGTAGACATGCATATTTCCTCCTCTTGTAAAACTGCATATATAGTTTTGCTCTTAAAGTGTGTGGCTTTTAATATTTATTTTTCAGCATTCGTTTTTTTCTAAGTCGTAATCACACGAGGCTCTCTACCCTGCCCTGCTAGCCAGGTACAGTGAACTCAAGGTTAACTGTCTTTCCCTCAGTAGTGACATATTGTCTCCTCTTCTTAACTTTGAATTGAACTGTTTAAGCATTGAACTAAACTGCATTGTTGTACTCTTTCACATGAACATTCCCACGGCTGTGTGAACACAAACACAATAAATGGAAGCATCAGGGCCCGGGGCAGGAGACAAGCCAGTGCTCACAGCACAAAGTCAGGAAAACTACTCAAGAGCCAAAAAACATCACATAGTCAGTACTGTACCTGTATACATGGCATCATGATGCAAAGGGAACACAGTCTCATGGCGGATATGTCACAAAATCCAGCAGTACACATAGCAGGGTCACATTGGACTTGTGATATAAAAACGGCACAGGCTTTGTTTTACAATGTTTCACTGAAGATGTTTTGATATAATTTTTGATGACGAAGAGTTAGGTCCGTGTTTTTCTGCTTTTTTGGTGGGCGGTCTTTGACAGGTTAATTTGAATGTGATTACCATACAGAGCTACTTAGCACAGGAGTGAAGGGACAAAATGGCAAGCTTCACCCCTCTGGCGGTACAAAGTCACAAACATTTCTACCACACAGTGAAAAACAGTGTTCCAATGTTTTACCATCAACCCAAAGATATGATTTTAAAGGGAGATTGTTTCAAGTGTGTGTTTTGTTTTGGTCAGTGTCTGTCTACACTATATACACTATGTTCAGTTAGAAACTGGGTCATTTGTGTCCTGGATGCTGACTGGATTAAATCTATTCAGTCACGTGTATATAAGACAATATACCACGGGTATGATGTGAGAATAATTGTTTGTTCTATTTTTTTTAGTAAAACAGTGTATAATATCAATAAGGCATCTGTTTTCTTGGCGAGGTATATGGCCAATATACATCAGCTAAGGGCTATATCCAGGCACTTCGCTTCCCTCCGTGCTTAAGAACCGTTTTAACCAGGGTATATTGGCCAGTAATACCAAAACAGCAAGGTGCCTTATAATTTAAGAATAATTTGAATGGGGAGTATTCTATATGTGTGCACTGATCCATTTAAGCCTGTTAGGGCATTGTGTGTGTGTTGTGCATTTGTGTGGGGAAGGGATGGTGTTGGATGGGGGAGGCTCAGGTGTGATTGGTTGGCAGCCTGATCCCCATTCCCCATCAATTACTCCCCTAATCCCATATTTACAGCTCCAATCTCAAAAGAATCTTATATCATCGACAGTAACACCAGTAACAGTAAGAAAACTAACATCTAGAACAGTTACAACAGAAACCGTGACAAACGCATCAATCCATTGATTGCCTTCAGCGGGGCCCCCAGACTCCATCCCCATCCCATTCTATACTTCAGCCAAGTCACAGGCCAACTCAGCACCCCACTTTACTGCATTCTCCTTTTCACATGCTTTTAGTGCCACTGACTTTACAGGGAGGTAAGGTAACGCCAAGCTAAGACTGTACAATGATAAGAGACAGGCAAAGGGTGACATCACACTGAGTGGTGCTAATAGACAGCTGCAGGGTCGCCAGCTATAGGAACACAGGGGCCCCAGGAGTGGGCTAGCTTAACCTGAAGTTGCAGAAACGTTCACATAGGGAGTGAACGGAACAGCATTGAGTCTCAAGTTTATGTGCAAAACAGTACAGTACAGGCCATTTTAGATTTTTTATTATTTCCCCAAAACTGTATCAAACATGCTAAAATTAGAGTACAAAATATAGGTGGGAGAGGCATCCATGCTTTCAGAGTTTGGTTTGGGGCCTTGGAATCGTAGCAGTATGTGACTGATTTTGTCATGTGCCCTCTAGTGGTCAAAATGAAGATGGCACACTGGGCAAACTGAGAACCGATGGTAGTTCTGCAACTTCATGTTGTGCTGGTTTAGGAGTGTAGCTGAAGCTGGAGAAGCAGGCTGGTATATAGACCTAACTGGCACAGCACAGGGGCCTGGAGTTCAAGCCTTGTGTGAGTGCGTCTGTGTGAGTGTGTGTGTATGCTGGGGATCTCAAAACGCAAACGGGCCTGACAAGGGAACTACAGGGACACGAGAACACACCTTCAATCTCTCTCACACACACACACACACACACACACACACACACACACACACACATTCCCCAAACCCTGAAAGTAAAGAGTCTTTCCCATTTCTGCTTATAAATATCTATGTGTACATAACTATATTAAATAAAGTCCCCATTTAAAAATAATTCTCTTCAAACACAAAATACTTTCAAATACAGCATCATTCAGGGGATAAAAATGAAAGATTCCACAATAACACATCAAAATACTAAAAAACTGTCATAACCCACCTGACCCATAAAAAGATAACATTTACATTAAAACAATTGTAATGACTAAAGATGTCCACTGTCTACACTTTGGTGCATTGAATAATCATGATACGTAACCACTTTTACTTCTTCGTTTCCTCCTCACATTTGTTTGCATCCCCCAAAAACAAAGTAGATATACATATTACTTTAGAAAGAAATAATCTAAAACACCACCACTGAAGTTAGGGTGTGTACTCTTTTTCTTTTAATAGAAAATTCACATAACTGTTCTTCATTACCCCATACCTGTTGATTAAATGTGTGAAGGATTTTCTTTTTGTACATACGTTAATACTTAAAACACCTTTCCGAACTACGGGCAAAAATATGGATCCATGGAAAAAGGACAAGACAGCGCCCCCCTGTGGGCGTCAAAAGCATGCACCGTCCGGAAGGCAGGGCCTTGGCCACAGCTGGCCCCCAACATCTAGCTAGGGTGGACTGGATTGGTGTCGGTGGTGTTGTCGGTCGGTCTGCTTTCAAATATTTTATTTTATATTTTTCCCCTTGGATTTGAAACTTCAAGCGGTCTCTTCCGGCCGGGCTCCTGGCGCCACCCCGGCCACTGAGAAGAAATGCTTCAATCGGCTTCAGAATTCAGGCAAAGCTGAGAGATACAAAGAGAGTGTGGTGGTAATTTCTAAACGTCGCCTTAGTTTACATCGCTATAATTTACATACAGAATTTAGACCTCTGAACAACAGGTAAAGATCACCTCCCCCCGCCAGATGCTATTATCCAGCGCAACTTTACAAGAGCAACCATATGGTTAGGGGCACAGACCGATTTTTCCCTATGTTGGCTCTGGGATTTGAACCACTGACTTTTCTCTCCGTCCACAAGTCTATCTACAGAAGGATAAAGGTATCTGCAGTCAGTACCTGGGTAAAAGCTCACTGGAGAGGTGCGGCAGGCGCTCCTGAACAGTGGAAGTGCACGTTGAGCCACTTGGTGTCACGGCGGTGCCACACGCGGGTCTCCTCTGACTGGCAGGAGCGAGGGCGTCCCTGGCTGTCGATGTACTGTGTCAGGCGGATGTAGGCGATGCAGGCCGCGTCTTCCCCGATCAGGTGCACGTGGGGGTTCAGGATGGTGGTGTGGACCGGCTTGCTGTTCTTACTCAACACTACAGAGACAGCACCTTCAGTCAGATCACACCTTCACTACTCACGCCTCATTGCATTCCCATGGAGAAGAAATAGCATTAGGCCTTTAGTGTAAGAAAGGGTGAACCAGACTTACTGGTAGTGAAAAAATACAACATTAAACACAATAGCAAGGTTGTTTCATATAAAGTGTGGTTTTATACTGAAATACTGTAAGCAAATACATTATGGGACTACAATTACTAGAATGAAAGGTGCAACAGCTCCGCTGTCAAGACTGAATCTAAATGTTAATGTTTCTTTGTCATTATACATTTGCTGTACTTTTGCTGCGATTGTTGATGAAGTGTAAAAATACCGAAATTTCAATGCACTTTAATGACTAGAAGATGCTTTTTTTGTGCTATCCTCTGTGTGCTGTTGAAGAAATAGAGTTGTTTTGTTTGCCCTACGTCTCAACCATCGCACAAACACTAGACTGTATAATGACCCTGGGGATGATGCCATGTCATCCTGCAACTACAATAAAGAGCTTGACAATGTGACAATTCCAATTGCATATGCCACTAAAAATGTAGGTGAGTGTCGAAGAAGCCGAATTGTGAGTTTGTGAGTTTCATTGACACTGTCCCAGTTATGGTGATATCAAATAATGTGCAGTACTGTGCAAAGGTCTTATTCGCACAAAAGTAAGACCAAAGCCGCTTATTTGAGAAGTAACTAGAACGTGTGCCCTTTATGACATTGTTGTCAAACAACCCTACCCAAAAGACACGCTATTTGTGGAAAGACAACAACTGAAAAAAAAATTGCTTACAGTTGTCAAAGTAAAACTTGTGGAAGTCCATGCCCTCCACGAGGTTTCCCAGGGCCTCAGGTTCAAATGAGGTGAGTCCAGGATCACAGATTCTCCTAGAAAGACATTTTCATCAGAACCGTGGGCCTACCCAGTAAGACCAGGGAGCTGTGCTGGACTGGTGTTGTTTTGCTTTTAAAGAAGGAGGTATAAAATGTATGTAAACTCACGTATATGCCTCAAAGTCTCCGTTGTTGATGGCCTCAATCAGCTGCTCGGTAATCTTGATGATCTCCTGTTTGCGGGCTGAAATCCAGAGATGGGAGGAGAGAAACAGAAAGCCACGTAGGGTTAGAGAAGACACCACGCAGAGCCCTGATACACTAGACCTGTCCTGAACTGGAGAGACTGCCCCCTCACAATGTCAGCTATTGTTACAGACAATTTATAGCAGTACAAATGGGGAAACCAATGGAAACCACCCTCATAAGGTCCTACTTAGCTGTAGTCTCTATGCCATTTCCCTCAGCCTTCCAGTAGTCCACCCTACCCAAAGTAGAGGGCAATGTTCCTCAACACTGTCAAATCCCTAAACCTCATGTTCATAGAAAGTTACCGATCGTACCTAGGAAACCTGTTCTGTGATTTCCAGTCTAAACCTCAATGGCCTACCGCTCTTGTCAATCCTCAACCACAATTTCATCAGACAAGCAACACACAACCTGACTTGTTTTTAACCAAAATGGCATCAGGGAGCATGACGCGTGAAAAGTGTCAGACAACCGGATAGCCACTAAATCTGCCAGCATAGTCCAGGCATTCCACACAGTCCACGTTAAGTACGCAACACTGCTTATACAAACACACCTCCATTTGCAGTTCACACTCCCACTGGAATGATAAGCTGACAAAAAGTAGCTCAAGTCTGGGTTTTTAGAAGCTTGCTGTTCTGTAGCATATATATATATATACTGTCATGAAGATAGCTGTGAGTTGACAGTAACTGTAAGGCCATTTAGTAATGAAAGCCAGGGGAATGGTGTGTGCGTGTGATTAACTCTACAGCGTCGCTGTCCCAAGGCTAACTTGCTCATCTGCTTGTTGCTTGCCCCCTAGGGAAACAGAGGATAGTGCAGGCAGAGCCCACGCTAAATCAGGCCAGAGGCTCTGACCTGAAATGTTCCAATTACCAAAAGTGTGCTTTGCGTCATCATGCAGCGGGGCGGCCGGAAGACAACATGACAACAGCAACAAAATGGCAACCATGTGAGCAGTCCAATAAGGCACACACACACACAAACAAAAAAACCAATGGGGGATTGTTACATAGAGTCAAATGACTGACTCATAAGAGGGGCCACAGTGGAAACACCCTAGCAGGAGGTGGAGCAGACCCTCCACTGTGCCTCACAGCCAGCAGGGGGCATCAGTCAGCTCTTACACTGGACAGGAAGGGTGAAAGCAACTGGGCAAAAACCTAATGAGGGATTGGCTGCTGTCACCTCTCCTTCGAATCAGTGCAAGTGGGCCAAAGTGGAGAAAGTTTAGACGATTGAAATGAGGCCAGTGTCTGACCAAGCTTATTGACTGTGTACAGTCAGGCTCAGCTGTCAGGCTGGGTCTCTGTGTCACAGTCATGGGAGGTGAAAAGACCAGTGAGCCACTGAAGGCCGACACTGCTCATAACCTGTGTGTTGGTGGAAGGTGGAGGACAGGAAGAAGATGTGAAGGGAGAGGAATGGAGAGACAGCCTGAAGGGAGAGGAATGAAGAGACAGCCTGAAGGGAGAGGAATGGAGAGACAGCCTGAAGGGAGAGGAATGGAGAGAGCCTGAAGGGAGAGGAATGAAGAGACAGCCTGAAGGGAGAGGAATGGAGAGACAGCCTGAAGGGAGAGGAATGGAGAGACAGCCTGAAGCCAGAACACCGGGACCTAGGTGCAGATTTTCACTTCAAGCTGAGTGACTGCATGTCTGTGTGAAACAGTGTTGTTACCCAGCAGGTGGGCACAGGCCAACGTCACCCTCACAGCAGTAGGACATGGGACAGAGGGGAGGGGACAGGCTGAGTGACAGATAGGACAGCTGAGTATCTTGAATCTAATAAGTGGACAGTGAGATGAAGAGGAGAGAGAGGTGAGACAAATGGAAATGTCACACTTATCCCAAACACTCGGCAGAAATGTGGCTGCTATGCAAGGTCGAGTCTTCCTAGTTTTGTTCAGATTCCTAAGTCGTTGACTAATGACTACCCAACTAACAATGCAGAACACCAACGGAAGCCTTGAGAGCCACGTCAAGATTTTAAAATTCAGACGAGGCCAACAAAGTTTTTTCTCCTGGACTGATTTAGTCTAAAACCAGTAGGTGGCCAAAAATGGCTGTTATTTGAAAATGTTGAATGTTGTTATTATTAATAACAATGATGTCATTATGATATGTTATGATAATATATTTTCTTAAAACTCCTGTGAGCTTAGACAGTATGGTACCATTGAAGACAGTCTTAATAGTTATACAGAAAAGTAATACAGGGACAGTCTTCGAGAAACAATATTATTAGGAAAGTCTTCAATTACAAGCTATTATGGGTACAATCCTATGGGGAAAGTCTTAAATGACCACGCTATAGGGACAGAGAGCCTGAGGGGGACAGTCTTAAATGACCGCATTATGGGGACAGAGAGCCTTAGGGGGACATTCGTACGGGGACAGTCTGAGGACAGACGGCCTTGGGGGGGACATTCGTACGGGGACAGTCTGAGGACGGATGACCTTGGGGGCGGCTGCATGCTGACCGTTTTAAATGACTGTGTGATGAGGACAATCTGAAAGTCACAGTAGAACGGGGTCAGACGCTCTTAGGGGGACAATAGTACGGGAACAGGAGAAATAAGCTCGATGGCACACAGAGGTCAGAGGTGAGATGGCACACAGAAGTCAGAGGTGAGAGATGGTACTGCTGACTTACAGGTGGGTGGGCAGTGGGGGGGCTGGGCCAGGGGCTGCTCCTCAGTGGCACTGCACTGGCTGACCATTGCGCTGTCCGCACTAGAGCCGCACGCTGACACTGTCCCCACGGCAACACACACACACACGCCAGAGAAAGACACAGCAAGATCAGACACAGTACCGCATCTCCTATTTCACCATGAGAAAACAGCCCCGGAGCAAAGCGTACACTTAGGAAACACACCACACGCTACATATCCCGTCACCTCCAAACACGGACACGCTATACAGAACCCCACCCCATCACACCTTGCCAGAGGAACAGAAGAGGGAGACTGAAGACACACACACACACCTCTAACAGAACACACTGCATATTGTTCTACTCTCGATATCATCTGACACAGAACGTTTTCTCCCTACTTTGCATTCCAGTTGTGGCAATCGCCTCTAACAGAGGAAAGTGTGTCGTATATGGCTGCTTGGCTGCCACTCAATATTCCCGTCTTGCTCACAGCTCGTCATAGCACTTTGAGACCACATCAGCGCCGAGAGTCACGGAGACTAACACTGTCATACACAGTGTAGAGGAGACGAGCGGCATCTAATCTGTCACTCAGACCTCATAATGCTTCTCCCCGACAACAACGCGGCACTGTAAACTAGGTCTGGGGAAATCTACTCCCGGAGACGGACAGGTTCCTACCTCTATGTGGTGTGCTCCCGCATCTGAATGTTTGAGACCTGAAAGGGGCCTCTGTGTTGGGACATATTTTCACTCTCTCTCTGAATGTGGGGCCTTCTCCACTCGTCAGCATGGTGACGTCAGCACCAGAGAGACTGCCAGAGTTGGAGACTGTTGCCTCTGTTTCCCTGACGACTTGACACCAAGGTGCCCTCGCGAAAGCCTGCGGAGCAGCCTGGTTTTCCCAGAAGATGTGCTGTGAGACCCTGTGTGGAGACGCTTGGTTCCCAGATCTGTGTCATTCACGCTCCACTGACCTGTCCCCGACCCTCTGTGACTTGTGAACGCTGTTTAAGCAGCCAGTTAAAGGAGAATGACGTGGTTCTCTGAAACCCTGCAGTTTGGATGAGCGGTCAAAGGGCTTTTTGCAGACCTGTTAAACCACTGTTTCCGCAACTCTCCTGAACAGGAGAGCCCTGTTATCGATGTTGTTGAGCTTTGGGTCCAGACTGAGCGCGCACACACACACACACCACACACACACACACACCACACACACACACACACACACACACACACACACACACACACACACACACACACAGGCTT
>JACXGI010012777.1:0-22071 GCA_016801175.1 Esox masquinongy | reverse complement strand
CTCTAAATCTGAGGCCATGGTTCTCAGCAGGAAACCGATGGAGTGCCTCCTCCGGGTAGGGAATGAGGCGTTACCCCAAGTAAAGGAGTTCAAGTATCTCGGGGTCTTGTTCGCGAGTGAGGGGACAATGGAACGGGAGCTTGGCCGGAGAATCGGAGCAGCGGGGGCGGTATTGCATTCGCTTTACCGCACCGTTGTGCCGAAAAGAGAGCTGAGCCGGAAGGCAAAGCTCTCGATATACCGGTCAATTTTCGTTCCTACCCTCACCTATGGTCATGAAGGCTGGGTCATGACCGAAAGAACTAGATTGTGAGTACAAGCGGCTGAAATGGGTTTTCTCAGAAGGGTGGCTGGCGTCTCCCTTAGAGATAGGGTGAGAAGCTCAGTAATCCGTGAGGAACTCGGAGTAGAGCCACTGCTCCTTTGCATCGAAAGGGGCCAGTTGAGGTGGTTCGGGCATCTGGTAAGGATGCCCCCAGGCCGTCTCCCTAGGGAGGTGTTCCAGGCACGTCCAGCTGAGAGGAGACCTCGGGGTAGGCCCAGGACTAGGTGGAGAGATTATATTTCGTCACTGGCCTGGGAACGCCTCGGGATCCCCCAGTCAGAGCTGGCAAATGTGGCTCGGGAAAGGGAAGTTTGGGGTCCCCTGCTGGAGCTGCTGCCCCCGCGACCCGATACCGGATAAGCGGATGAAGATGATGATGATGATGCCTTCCTTATTTCAGCAAGACAATGCCAAATGACATTCTGCACGTATTACAACAGCATGGCTCTGTAGTAAAAGAGTAAAACTGTCCTGCCTGCAGTCCAGACCTGTCACCCATTGAAAACATTTGGCGGATTACAAAACGAAAAATACAACAAAGGACACCCTGAACTGTTGAGCAGCTGAAATTCTGTATCAAGCAAGAATGGGAAAACATTTCACTTTCAAAACTACAGCAATTGGTCTCCTCAGTTCCCAAACACTTACAGAGTGTTGTTAAAAGAAGAGGTGTTGCAACACAATAATAAACATGCCCCATGTCCCAACTTTTTTTAAAGAAGTTTCTGGCATCAAATTCAAAATGGGCGAGTTTCATCATTTGAAATGTTGTCTTTGTACTATTTTCAATTAAATTTGAGGATTCAATGATTTGCACATCACTGCTATTCTGTTTTTATTTGCATTTTACACAGCGTCCCAACTTTTTGGAAACACGGTCGTATATATGCATGATTTAGCATTTGTTTTGAAAACATGCAACACTATTTTATTGTTGGTGGACACTGTCATAACCATCAATGTCTTTTAAACACTTCAGTTGGCTGGAATTCCCCTGACTTCCAGAAGGGCCAGATATTAGGTGATGTTTGTTTATAAGGCTATCCTACAGAAACTTGTATCTCTTCTCAAAAATTATTGGAGAAATAACAGTTATCAAACACACTCACAAGACTGGCAAGTGCTAGACAAACTGTGGGGTTATTTGGAGATCGGTAAAACATTTGAACTACTATGCCCCCCCCCCGGAATATTCAGCTGAATAACCATAACTTAAAGGGCCTGGTGCCTATAACACAGTGAAAAAAACTATGAAAAAGGGACCATTTAATGATAACATTTTATTGCTATTCTTAATGTGTGTTTTAAGTATATTTGTATAGATTTTTATTGCTGTTAGACAAGGCTCAACAGAAAAGACACCCTGGTCTCAATTTGATTCTCCCTGTATAAATAAAATACGGTTGTGCTCATAAGTTTGCTCTGGCAGAATTTGTGAAAGTCTTTTATTTAAGGATAGTGATCATATGAAG
This sequence comes from Esox masquinongy, assembly GCA_016801175.1. Classification (NCBI taxonomy): domain Eukaryota; kingdom Metazoa; phylum Chordata; class Actinopteri; order Esociformes; family Esocidae; genus Esox; species Esox masquinongy. The sequence continues at coordinate 20,274 of JACXGI010012777.1, read as the reverse complement.
CCATTTATTATCACATAGTTATTTGCCTCCTTTTTACATCATAATGATAACAGAAATCACCCAAATGGCCCTGATCAAAAGTTTACATACCCTTGAATGTTTGGCCTTGTTACCGACACACAAGGTGAAACACACAGGTGAAAAAGGCAATTAAATGTGGAGTTCCCACACCTGTGGCATTTTAAATTGCAATTAGTGTCTGTGTATAAATAGTCAATGAGTTTGTTAGCTCTCACGTGGATGCAGTGAGCAGGCTAGATACTGAGCCATGGGGAGCAGAAAAGAACTGTCAAAAGGCCTGCGTAACAAGGTAATAGAACTTCATAAAGATGGAAAAGGATATAAAAAAATATCCAAAGCCTTGCAAATGCCAATCAGTACTGTTCAATCACTTATTAAGAAGTGGAATCTCTTGATACCAAGCCAAGGTCAGGTAGACCAAGAAAGATTTCAGCCAAAACTGCCAGAAGAATTGTTCAGGATACAAAGAAAAACCCACAGGTAACCTCAGGAGAAATACAGGCTGCTCTGGAAAAAGACAGTGTGGTTGTTTCAAGGAGCACAATACGACGATACTTGAACAAAAATGAGCGGCATGGTTGAGTTGCCAGAAAGAAGCCTTTACTGCGCCAATGTCACAAAAAAGCCTGGTTACAGTATGCCCGATAACACCTCGACACACAGCTTCTGGCACACTGTAATTTGGAGTGACGAGACTAAAATAGAGCTTTATGGTCACAACAATAAGCGTTACGTTTGGAGAGGGGTCAACAAGGCTATAGTGAACAGAATACCATCCCCACTGTGAAGCATGGTGGTGGCTAAATGATGTTTTGGGGGTGTGTGAGCTCTAAAGGCACGGGGAATTTTGTGAAAATTTATGGCAAGATGAATGCAGCATGTTATCAGAAAATACTGGCAGACAATTTGCATTCTTCTGCATGAAGGCTGCGCATGGGATGCTCTTGGACTTTCCAGCACGACAATGACCCTAAGTACAAGGCCAAGTTGACCCTCCAGTAGTTACAGCAGAAAAAGGTGAAGGTTCTGGAGTGGCCATCACAGTCTCCTGACCTTAATATCATCGAGCCACTCTGGGGAGATCTCAAACGTGCGGTTCATGCAAGACGACCAAAGACTTTGCAAGACCTGGAGGCATTTTGCCAAGACGAATGGGCAGCTATACCACCTGCAAGAATTCGGGGCCTCACTGACAACTATTACAAAAGACTGCATGCTGTCATTGATGCTAAAGGGGCAATACACAGTATTTAGAACTAAGGGTATGCAGAATTTTGAACAGGGGTCAGTTAATTTTTTTCTTTGTTGCCATGTTTTGTTTTATGATTGTGCCATTTTGTTATGACCTACAGTTGAATGTGAATTCAACTGACAGATCTGCTTCCATTCATATTGAAAAACAGCCAACCTGCTTTGGGATCACCATTTACAGTAGACCCTTGTAATTATTTTGTCCTACGTTGCACCTCCCCCACATTTTCCAAGAACATTGTTAAAATTTTTTAGAATGTATCCAGAGAATTTTCTGATTTTGTTATCAACAAATGCGGTAAACGGATGGTAAATATAACATTAACACATCATGAAATCAACAGTGCATGGTTTGAATTCATAATTCTCTCAGGTGAACTGTGAATTTTTCCCATTATTTTACCAGGTAAGTATAACAAAACATTTTTACTTTCAGTAAAGGTCTGGGAGTCAATTAAGTTTAGTATTTTGTTCTGGGACAAAACATTGATGCTCAGGAATTCCATGTAGGAACCTTCCAGGCCCTGCTCAGATGCCACTAGGCTACCCTGCCACCCACATTCAGTCCTCTTGGGTTTGATTACTATTGACTTTTGATTGCTTTCAAAGTAATGTATATGCTTTTCATTTTGCTTCACTAAGAAATTATATATCTAAAAGTGTTAGGGCTTACTATGCCATAATCCATTGCAAAATATCTAGAATTGCGCAAAAAAATTGCTGTAACATTTTGCTCCACATTATTTCAAAATTGATAGAATGACTGGAAATATGCAGTTAAAATGCAGTAAGAAAATATCTACCTTATGGCAAAATATGTAGAACATAAAAATCTCTACAGTTACATAAAAAGACATACATGATATACAGTATTTGAATAAAATTTTTCTCAACATCTTACCCTTTTAGGTTTCTCAAAAAACTAGGTTTGGCTCTGTCGGTAAAACTAGAATGAATGTTTATGTCACGCTGCACATGCGTATGTTTTGTTTTCCTACATTACAAGTAAGCGTAGCTTGTCTATCCCTCCTGATCAAAGAGATTTTAACACTTTGTTATTTAGTCAGAGTATATGAAACACTTTCTAAATTACAAAATGTCCACATCCACACTAATTAATGTTTACTTAACTTGAAAGTGCAAGGGCTTCTCCGAGAACTATAATTACAAATATGCCTTTAGCAGAAATTTGTTTCTTGGTGACAGAAAACATAAAAAGTTGGTCTTAAAATGAGCGCACAAAGCTAAGAAACACATGTACAGTATTTCAAACTATTTCAAGCCCAGTTTAATCCCACAAGACATCCTATCAGTAACATGTCCCTGATCGGTGAAGCAACCGCGAAACACAGTCAACTCAGCAATTAGTGCAAATTAACAGACGTTTTCAAAAATGTCTTTGCTTGGAAAATGGCTGCTTTGTAGTTCAAAAAAATGCCACTTTGGCCTTGGAGTGGGAGTTTTTCCAGCAAATGCTTAAATCCTAAAATAAGTACTGCAATCTTCTGGCACAGACGCACTGTAATGCTTTAAAAACAATTTAGCAACTGTCATCGCTGTAATTACAGTAACTAATTACCATCCTAGGCAAACAAATAGCTTAACATAATACGCAGGCCCAATCAATTTTGAAGAAATGCAAATTCCAAAAGCAAAAAAAGGGCATTTTGGCAAACCTAAAAGGGAATACAGGGGAAATAATACACTTTGTTTTATCCACACATAATTCCCAGGGAATATCATATCATAAATATTTGCATTCAGTTCTTATCAGTGAATTTGCATTTGCCTCTTATCAGTCAGCAAGCCAGGCACAGCCAGATAGGGAGAGCTGCCTCCACGCCATACACACATTTCTAATGAGTCACGTCCCAGCCTGATATCATATTTTGGCTAGAACTTTATCACCAAAATGAGGAGGTCATTTTCTCGTGGAGTTGGCTCATCTCGGAACTGTCTTTGAGTTTTTTTTCTTTTTTGATGTGATTCAACCGAGATTCATTTTTTAAAGCCCAACAAAAAGGATTATTTCCTCTCTTTCCACAACTGCAACAGCCTCATATCAGTGGCACGTATGCCTGCAATGATTATCACTGTGTCATAAAATAGTTCAGTTTTATCAGAGTGTTATTTTATTTGCCATTGCATCCCCCTTCTGAACAGACAGAGCTCATGAGGAGAACAGTACCATTTGAATCAGCAGCAGCATCAACAGGCAGGCCAGGCGACAGGCTACAAACACATTCAACCCAGAGCACCCACCTCCCATTTCATTTAGTATACATATGCAACAGTTTCCACAGGTAAAAATGTAAGTTGCTGTTTGATAACGTTTTTTGAATGTATTCCACAATAACAATTTCATGGTACATTGCAGAGTATAATTATAATGTATCTTTTCTCTTGGAGAGCCGAGGCAGGGGAACAGTGCAGGTCAAGTAACGGAAGCTAGTAAAATGGTTGTCTCATTACTCCAATCTCCTTCTTTCTGCTAATTATTGTGTTTTCACTCTTCAAACTGACTGTACTGGCTTGTCCCACACTGCATATAAACCAGTGTTTTGAATGAAGCATAACATCGAAAATCTTAAAAATTCTTTTGATGTAATGTAATCATGCACATGACGAAAACATTTGTGTGCAGCATGCACAGCTTTCTAAATACTTTCTGACAATTAACATATCTTCACCCAGTGTTAGTTTCACGTGCTATTAAGAAGGAATGCATTTCATTGCTCACAGAAAGAGGGCAGAAAAATAAAGACTACAGAATAACTGGCAACATCCAGACATGTCTTAAGCATTAAGACAGGCACCCTTTAAAGAATTCTGACGTGTTACTTTTTCAGGCTGATATAAATGTACATGCAAAAGAAAATGACAGCAGATGAATGAGACACAATGTGCCCCACAATGCACTTGTGTCTGTAGGGGTTATAGAATTGCTAGAACTGTACATGTGCAGGTCTCTGTACAAAACAATCGACTGGTGAGTCCAGTACACCACAAAAGAATTGTCTCTTATTCTCTAAGGCATGTTTGCTTATACACTTTATCTCAGGACAATAAGCAGCAAAAAAATGAGGATGAATGTATTTATCTGCCATTTGCCAGCCCAATCGTTATTCCTGTGTTAAACCTGGACACTGGAGTGTTTTTGGAGGTGGATTCCCACTATGGGTGCTAGCTGCATGGCTAAACCGTTTGGGAGAGGGCAGCCGGCCGGCTTCATCTTAAGTATTTTCTTTAAATCTTATCTCACCCATTGTTTAAACAGAGGAGCGAAGACATTCCACTTGGCCAGTCCCATGAACACGTTGAGGCTCCATTCTGGTATAGTTTCTATTAGGACAATAAAGGGATTCAGAAAGTCATAGAACCGTGTGCAGCATGTGTTCTTACAGTATAGGGAGTACAATATATACAAACAATTGAATATTGTTCAATTAGCTTTTGTAGTTTAAGAATTCTAGTAAGAGGCGGGATTGGGGGAGGGGGGATGAGAGGGGGGCGGACAGACAGACAGACAGACAGAAATGAAGTAAGGCTGGTTGATGGTTGTGTACATGTGCCCGTTCTCCCAGGCTTCTCCCCAAGGCATGCCAGGAGTCCAACTACACCCCACCATGCCCTCAGGTCTGCCTCACACTGTTTCTCAGCAGGGTGCCTATGCCTGCCACTAACCTCATCAGCCACTTCCAACCACCAGCCACATGGCTCTTTGAGTCTCTCTCCCAGTCCTCTCCATGTACTGCATTTACTAATCTCCCTCTCATCTCAGCTCCCTGTCTCCCGTTTCCCTTTTTTCGTTCCATCACTCTATTCCTTCCCACTTTCACTTTCTCTTTTCCATTCTCTCTCTTCACTTTGCTCATCTCTCTCTCTCCTCTCTGTCTTCCCTTCTCCCTCCCTCCCTCCCTTTCTCCCTCTGTCCATCCCATTCTCTCCATGGCGCCCAGCGATGAGTCCAGAGTCAGGTTCCTGGTGTATGTGGGGTCGGCGCATTAGTGCCCTATTCTTCCACCTCTCTCCGAGGGGGTCCGCTGTCCGCACCGACTTCTACAACTGGTGAGCTGCCATCGAACCAAAACACTGCTAATCACAAACTCATGAGCGACTAAAGGCCTCCCAAATGAGCACGGAGATGGTTTCTGCCGAGCGTGGATATGGGGGCGGTCCAAGACAACAGAGCAACGGGCCAGTCTTTGTCTGTGGATCTGGGGCCTCATTCTGTTTGGCCGACTGTGGGGCCAGCAGGGACAGGGGATATGGAGTCTTTGAACACAGCATTTGCAGCTTTTGAAAATAAGCTTGTGGGTGATAGAGATGTTGTTCAGGCATAATGGATGGAGGCTGAGATTAAATGGAACCTCTGTGGGTTTCTAGACAGTGGATACTGTTAGGAGTAGGCACGCCGTGACATCTGACCTGTATTTGGATTAAACACAGTAGGCTACCACTGTGGTGAAAAGCTACCGTATTTTAAGGGATATTTACCCGCAGAATTATTTAGTATTTTGTTAATAAGTTATTTGATAACGCAATGCCAAAACAAGTGCGCATGCTATAATTCCAGTTTTTTAAAACAGAGAGCACTTTAAGTACAGAGAAATGAGTGCAGAATACTAAAAGATGCACTCATTCTAATCACAGGGCCTTGAAAGGGTCCTGTATTGTTTTTTTTCATCACTACCTCCCCGAGTCTGGAGTAGGGTTTGGCTTCCCGATGACATGGCACTTACTACGGTTTAACGATGCACATAGCCTTCAAATGGACTTTGTTAAGACTGACTTACGCCTGTGTCCCAAACCATCATTTATGTCGCTCTTCATGAAGTGCATCGTGGGCGCTATATTATGGCCGTTTGAAATGGAAGTAGGCCATATCTGGGGTTTGGAATGGAATTAGGCCATGAATACGTTTTAATTATAGCCTATTGCATTTCAATAGAGCTTAATTACTTATCAGAAACATATAATATCGCTGGCGATGTAATCTACTACTACTTAGGCATCAATAGGAAAATGTAAAACTCAAAGAAGTAGTGAAATTTAGAGTGGACGAAACATTATATCCAACCAATGGGGAGTACTTCAGCCAGTCAAAATCATATCTCCGGAAATCGATCACGTGACATCAAATTATCAGTTCCTCCAGTAGCTATATAGAATGTATGTTATGTCACATAGCAATCAACATATGATTGGTTAAGTGGGAATATAAAGCATAGCTGGAAAAATCCATTCTAATAGTTAGAAATAAAAATGGAACCCAAGAGAAATAAAGCATTCAGAGCTGAAGAAATCAATGATCTTCTAGATGAGGTAGAGGCACCATCACCTATCCATCAAAGACAGTAGCCTACCAGTAGCCTACGAGGCGGTGTTTCAGACTCGTGAACGTTAATTTTGAACACTGTTTCTTAATTAGCCTATTTCTTGTTTTACGTACGTTTTTCTTTATCCTCAGTTGACAATTGCATTCAATTACATTCACATCCACTCACACACTTACTATATTATTTGTCTAAATAAATTGGTCTAAATTTAAACTGTTTTGATAATTTTTCTATTGCTTTAATATTAATTGTTTGACATCAGTCTTCGTTGAGGGAGGCGCTATTCACAAAAACAGTAAAGTGCCTGTTACGATGGACTAACGAGTGGTCCAGAGCACTCGTAATTAACATAGCGATGTTGTGCCACTTAAGTAACAATGCTTTCTGGAAACACACTAATAAAAAGCGATCATCTTAGTGCTTTGGGAGACCGGGCCTAGGTCAATTGTGGCCCTGCACAGCTCTAGGGGAGATCGGGGATGGTTGTCACACTTTCCGCTCTTGCCAGTATTTTTCGGCACCAGTAAATTACAGAATACTAATTTAAGTATTGGTCCAAAGTTTAAGGTCTTGGGTATGAATTAATATCACTTTTATCAGCATAACATGTTTTAACATGAAGTAATAAGCCATGAAATACACTCTGAGAAAGTGTGACACCCAACCCCATCACAGGGTTGGTTGTCACAGGGGGTGGGGTTGGTTGTCACTGTAATATTCCAATGAGATGTGCAACAAGAAATTAAGATTTTTTTTTTACCTAAAGATACCAAATAATTTTAAATGTTCTTAACACAATTTGTAACGTGTTAATCAATAAAGTTTCTGCACTATGTGTTTAAACCCCATTGTGTTTAATTGGATGTTTATTTACAGATAATCCACAGATAGAGCCAGGCATAGAAATATTAAGGCTTTTAATAAAGCAAAACATTATCCATCAGTCAAGAAAACTGTCTGAAACATGAACTATAAAATGTATAAAAACTTTTATAACTTATTAGAGTGTAGGTTTGTTTGTGAATATTGTGTTTGGGAATAATTAGTAATCTTGTATAATCTTAGTTGTATAATCTTAGATTCCAGAATCACAAGAATCACAGTTTTGACAGATGTAATCAGACAATCCATAAGGGGTGCACTATTTGTTTGCCCAATTCTTGCACATAATGCACTTCTGCCATGTTTCTTTGGGTCGGCTGTTAGAAAAGGGCCCTGCCACAGTGTGACAACCAACCCCCATACCTGTGTGACAACCAGCCCTGTCAGAACTCTTGAGGTAAATGTTTATCTAGAAACCACATTGCTTGACCTAGCATCTGATAAATATACTGAAACTATAGCTATTCCCTTCTAAAAAAAAAGTTACTAAATAGAGATACGCTAAACATACAAATTTACAGAAGACATTCTATACAAAAGTAAATATCTACTTTTACCCATCAAAATGTGAAATTATTCCCTTACGCCAAGATTTTTAGCTCTTTATACAAACTGACAATATGAATAACCTCATACAAAGAGGTCACACATTTGATGAGAAATATTTTACACAGCTGTAATAAGCTCTGTGACAACCAACCTGTGTGACAACCAAACCCGGTCTCCCCTATATGATACAAATCTGATTCTTGACCAATCGACTTGTGTTTGAATGGTCATTTACTGTCCCTCAAGTATTTTTAGAGAGTCATTTGACACAATATTGTCTCTATTTACTTAACATATGTTGGGTAATTTGCTTGTTCACTGTTTTCAAGCAAATGAGCTTTTTTAAGTACACTATGATTTAAAAGCAAGAGGGAATCTTCCATGGCAGGCATTGTTGTTGTCATGATCGCTCACAAAAAAAAGCACCATCACCAATTAGCCTACAGGACACCACTGCCTCACACCCATCGTTACTATGACAACTAGCTTAGCCATGTCAGAAAATGGCTTACATGTATGTCTGAATCCATTCAAATCTGATTTGCTCAGTCACTATTCCAAAACAGATTTAAAAAAATAAATTTGACTTTTAAAGGCCTTTACCGTCAAAAACGCTTTCATGCCACATATTCAGATCTCTATCACAACAGAATTAACTAGTCACCGATGGCTTTACCTTAACACATCCACATGCATGCACACACGCATGTACAGACACGCACACACACTTACACAGACACACACAGAAAACAGACTGTTTAAAGCAGGGGAAATAGCACAGACAGACCCCTGGCTGGGTGGAGTCCTACTGATTAAGTGATTGGGACCATTCTGTTACTGAAATGCTTTCTTCAATCCTAAAGATAACATCATCCTTGGCTTTATCTCTGTTTTTGAACTTATTTTAAACATTCCCCTCTGCTCTCTCTTCATTACATACTGTCCTCTTCTTTTGGCATCCACTTTCATTACTGGGAGACTTATCTCATACATCCTTCCTTTCTGTCACTCTGTTTATTGTGTGGCAGGGATTTGAAGATTAGCTGTTCCCACATACTCTTAACACCATTGGATAATGAAGGCCAGCTCCAGTCCAGCTGCATTTCACACTGGTGCACTGCAATCTGCAGGCCAGTGCAGTGCTAAAAGGAACTAAATATGCATTTATTGTTTAAGGAAATTAATTAACTATCCGTGGAATGCATTCTTAATTCAAAAGTTAATCCCACTGTAAATACAATGCCCAATGCCCATCTGATGTTATATTATCACAGCAAATTATTTGAATATAGGATGTGAAGTATGAAATGGTGTCTGGTATTTGACTGATGAAGAACCGTTTGCATTGAATCGACTGACACAGAATAACCCTATCAGGCCAAGCATGTGCTATGTACTGCATGGGCTTTATGATACTTGGCTGAATGAATGTAGCTCAAGCTGGAGTGTATCTACTGCAAAGAAATCAAGAGCTCATCATCCCTGTATCTGCTGTACACATAAATCATGGTGTGAAGACAGGGATTGGTTACTGAATGCCCTGTTTTAATACCCCAAATGCAATCTGCGTGGTTATTCATGTCAAAATTGAATCCTTTCTATAAAACATTGAAGCAAGATGGCAGCTGTAGGTCTAGTCATCATATACTGTTGCCAGTGGAACACTGAATACTATTGACATCTTACTGTTAACATCATTGGAATGGAAAAGGAATGTATCCCAATAAACAACAACATCAACAGTGAGATTCCTGCCTTAATCCCGCTTTCTAAATGTTGTGAAACCTTAACACTTTTTACAGAACGATTCTCACCTACACCATATCATCCTTGTCTGTACTGCAGAAATGTAATTGCATTACTCAACAAGCAGGTTAAGATGGAGGGCTAGGGAAATTAACATATTATCATTTGGTGTATTTTTTTTTAACATTTCCCACTTGTTTTAATAACCCGTCTCAGACTTGCGATCAAATCTACATGAACATTGCAAGTAATTAAAGTAAAAATTAATTAACCAGCTGATATTCTAATTACGGGTCTTTGAGTTTTGTAGCCGGGAAGTTGATATTTTGTCACGTGCATTTTATCTGTTAAGACCGTGTGTGATTGTCTTTACTTCCCGATTAATAATGTAGCTAGGAAGAGGAGCAGGAAACGGGAGATAAAGAGGAAAGACGTTCCTTCCCAGACACTCCTGACCAGAGCACCCCTCTTGACAGACCCCACCCACTACCTCCACCACCAGCCCTATTCTTCCTTTAACAGTTCCTTTATCGTGACAGTATTTAGAGAAGATATGGTAAGACTGAGGAGGCCTTATGACTGCCTTTTTATATAAATTATCCAATTGTTCATTAGCGAGTGTAGATAATGCCCCTCGGCTGTCCTCTTCTCCCTTTGGGATCTCATTTAGCACTCTGAGCATTCAGCTGTGCATACTTCTACAGATGTGACACCGCACAGTCCTACTCTGATCTGAACATCTCTCCACCTGCCAGGGCGATTGGAAAGGTCATGGTAACTTAAGGGGAATGTGTGGCCTACAGGCCCTGTACCTGCTCTAATAAACATGGTGGTGAGCGCGTGTCCCTACGGTAGGTGCATCTGTGAGGATATTACAAGCGGAGTCTTTCAATGTTTCCTACAGTATATGCTATTACGTTTGAACACGACATGGTCAGCTGGTGCTGAATGTCTTTGTTCAGTTTGATCCAATATTTACTTGAAGTGGCTAACATTACGAGTGTACTTATTTTTAATAATCAGCTGAAGAGTTTATTTAAAAAATGATTACATATGGTTAGGTTTGAGTGTTTTTGGTCTGCCACTGATTGATAGATTTTTCTGAAGCTGGCTATAAATTGTTAATGGAATGTATATAATTTAATATATTATGTAGAATAATCTATTTGATTGTGATATGTAGTTGAGTACCTGTGATAGCCTGTGGTGAATTACTTTGGTGTCAAATGAAAATGTTCAACATACAGATCTCACATTATTCTAATACGTTTTACTGTCGCAAATGCATGTTTGGAGCATGTTTGAATGTAATGTTATTGTTTGTGTTATTATTTTTTTTTCAAATAGGCTGATACTTCTCTTCTCCTCCCCAGCAACTTCTTTTGTGAACAAGGAAAAGAACTGCACAAAAAGGTGGTGAAATCTTTAATTTCTATTTTATTGTGGTTTGGGGTTTTAGTTTTCATTTCTAATTATTATTCATAGAGAAACAAATACATGTGCATCAATGTCAATATAATATTACATCAGAAGGAAACTTTTTCAGGTCAGGAAGAAAATTCCCAAATTTTTTTGTTTAATGCCCTCTAAGGTTGATTGACGCACCATCATCACTTTCATTGTACCTAACTTTGTCAATGTTGTTCATACTGTAGAAACTTCCTATTTTTTACAGTGGCATTTCAATAAAGAATTTGCTGTATAAAGCATTCAATTATTGAACTGGTGGGGCCACAAATCTCAGTTTTATATCGGAATAAAACGATCTGGTAAGACAATCTTCACAAAGTAGTTTTAACTGTGTGTGATGAGTCTGTACTGCTGCTGCTCATTTCATGCCAACGTTTGCAATAATAACATTTACAAATATTATTTATTCATTAAATACATAATCAGTATATACGGGTTTTGAACATTTTTTGGGAAAGTTTTAAGTATGTACAGTACGTCAACCCACAAGACTTATATCATAAATCTAGTCACACATGAAGGAATAGACACACACACACACACGACACAGACAGACAGACGTTAAGGTTTTGTCTACTTCAGGTTGGTGGCAGCTTAGTTACCACCAGTTTTTGTGTTACAAAGCACTTAATTTTAACAGTGTGTGCAAAACAATAATGATTCTCTGTGGCAAGAAAGTTTGGTGACAAATAGTCCCTTTCCCCTCGTCGTCTCCTGGATCATCTATAAGGCGATTTCAACGTGCGGAAGATCAACTGTTTGGAAAGGGAAGACTTTGAGACTGTGAGACAGACAGGGGCTTAGAATCGACGGGCGGATCAGAATGAGATGAACATTACAATCAGAGGCAGAGCCACACGGGTTTATCTGCCCTTTCACGACTGCTGTCATCATCTAAGAGGTCCCCTCAGCCCAGCTGCCTCGTGCCTCACAGCCAAGATGACAAGCTTTCTATTCTGCCATTCAGCCTCAAAAAGTTTCACTTCTGGAAAAAGTTGTCATGACAAACTTATGTCTCAAAGACCCACCAAGAACAGATTTAGAGTTGTTTGAATGAATGAAGAATATAGTTTTAAACGATTGCAGCATCGGTGCTCTTACAACCCCATATCCAAAAGTTGGGGCACTGTGTAAAATGGAAATAAAAACAGAATGCAAAGATGTACAAATCATTTAAACCCTATATTCAATAGAAAATAGTACAAAGACAACATGGCAAATGTTGAAACTGAAAACATTTATTGTTTCTTGAAAAATATATGCCCACTTTGAATTTGATATTCAGTAAAATGTTTCAAAAAACCTGGGACAGGGGCAACAAAAGACTGGAAATAAAGAACCTGGTGGAATATCTCACAACAATTAGGTTAATTGGCAACAGGTCAGTAACATGATTGGGTATAAAAAGAGCATCCCAGAGAGGATGAGTCTTTCAGATATGGGGAGGGGTTCACCACTCTGTGAAAGACCTGTGCGGGCAAATAATGCAACAATTTAAAAATAAAATAAAATTGCAAAGAGTTTGGGGATCTCAATCTACGTTACATAATATCATTTCCAGATTCAGAGAATCCGGAGAAATCTCTGTACACAAGGGACAAGGCTGTAAACCGATATTGGATGGCTGTGATCTTCGAGCCCTCAGACAACACTGCATTTAAAACAGAAACCATTCTGCACTGGAAATAATTGCATGGGCTCAGGAACACTTCTGAAAACCATTGGCTGTGAACACAGTTTATGGCTGCATCCATAAATGCAAGTTAAAACTCTACCATGCAAAGAAGAAACCATTTACAAACAAGATCCAGAAACGCCGCTGCGTTCTCTGGGCCTGAGCTCATTTAAGATGAACTGAGGCAAAGTGGAAAACTGTCCTGTGTCCTGACAAAACAAAATTTGAAATTGTTTTTGGGAATAATGGACGCCACGTCCTCTGGGCTAAAAAGGAAAGGGACCATCCGGCTTGTTATCAGTGCACAGTTCAAAACCCAGCATTCATGATAGGGCACATGGCATGGGTGACCTGTACATCTGTGAAGGCACCATTAATGCAGAACAGTATATAAAGGTTTTGGAGCAAGATATGCTGCCATCCGGACAACGTCTTTTTCAGGAAAGGCTTTGCTTACTTCAGCAAGACAATGCCAAACCACATTCTGCATGTATTACAACAGCATGGCTCTGGAGTAAAAGAGTCTGGGTGCTAAACTGGTCTGTCTACAGTCAAGACCTGTCACCCATTGAAAATGTTTGGCACATCATGAAACGAAAAATACGACAAAGGAGACCCCGACCTGTTGAGCTGCTGAAATCCTATATCAAGCAAGAATGTGAATGCATTTCACTTTCAAAACTACAGCAGTTGGTCTCTTCAATTCCCAAACGCTTGCAGAGTGTTGTTAAAAGAAGAGGAGATGCAACACAGTAATAAACATGCCCCTGTCCCAACTTTTTTGAAACGTGTTGCTGGCATGAAATTTAAAATGGGCGTATATTTTTTCCAAAACAATAAAATGTCTCTGGTTCAAAATTTAACATGTTGTCTTTGTACTATTTCCAGTTAAATATAGAGATTAAATGATTTGCACATCATTGCAATCTGTTTTTGTTTGCATTTTACGCTGTGTCCAAACTTTTTTGGAAACAGGGTTGTATATTTTACTCTCATGTCACTTGATAGAACATTGATTTCTTCATTATATACATTTGACTGTATTGTTAACAATAGAGCTAATTGTTAAAAAGCAGTGGAATGAAGTATGCAATGAAGAAGTGACATGAAAGTGCAATATAAGACCACTTGTCCTTAGATTTAAGATTATAACAACACTTATCAGGCATTTGTGAAATATGAACATATAACAATTTTTGATGGACGGCCATCTATTTAGTTCATAGCTAGCCATTTATTTAGTTAACAGACAGCCATCTACATCTTTGTAATACCAAAAAATAATTTTCATATTGCTGGGTTTAATGCACTGGTATTTGTGGCCTCACATACAATATGTAATTTTGGATTGTAGATCGTTATTTTTAAAGGTCTCAGTGAAGCATTGAAGTGGACTTCAGATAGATGGCCTGGCCTCTATACATGTGCCACGCAGTTCACAAACACACATTTGGCGTGACATTAATGCTGTTGATCTGTAACATTAAAACATGGTTCTATTTCAACCTATCATATCTTATCCCAGCCAATGGACGGTGTTTGTAGGGTAGGGTAATGGGTACCCCCTGTGAGGCTTGGCATGCTCTACTGGTGTTACTGAGGCACGTTGGAGGCACTGGCTGTACAGCCCTCTCCCATGGTACTAGATACGCTATGAGAGGTGATTAGAGTATCTCTGTGTCTGAGGGACGAACAGATGGAGCGACAGGACGTTGTGGAGGGTCTATGGTAATTAGGGAGAGAAAGGAGAGAGAACAGCAGCTTCAGAGCCAATGGGTTCAGTGAAAACTCTGAACAACACTACTCAAGTGGCATAGGGGTTTGTGTTGCCCTTTGACCAATCAACATGGCACTTTCACTCTCTCTGTTTCGGGGAAAATCACATGTATTTACATGCCTACTCACACAAATTATCAATGTTTTCAGATAGAACAAGGTACAAGACAGATACATATAAAAAATACAATAAAAATCGGCAAACCAATGCGGACGAGACAAACATTATGACCACCTGCCTAATACGCTGTTGGTCCTCCTTGTGCCGCCAAAACAGCACCAGGCCACTAAGGCATGGGCCCCGCTCCAGGATGAAATGACCGAGGGGGTCATTTCGTTATTAATGGGGGGGCATATCGGATTCATATACCATTTGCAGTGTTTAAGGCAAAATAAAACTGGGGGGGCACAGATTCTATCTGGGGGGGCAATGCCTGGCTTTTCCCCCCCCGTGGATCTGGGCTTGCCATGGCATGGACCCCTGAAGGTGTCCTGTGGTATCTGGCACCAAGACATTAGCAGCAGACCCTTCGTCCTGTAAGCTGCCAGGTGGAGTCGCCGTGGATCGGACTTGTTGGTCCAGCACATCCCACAGACGCTCAATAGGATAAAGAGCTAGGGAATTTGGAGGCCAGAGCAACACTTTGAGCTCTTCATCATGTTCCTCAAACCATTCTCGAATAATGTGTGCAAAGTGGCAGGGCGCATTACTCTACTGAAAGAGGCCACTGCCATCAGGCACAACCATTTACGTGAAGGGGTGTACAGTACCAGTGTTTAGGTAGATAGCATGTGTCAACTTGACACCCACATGAATGCCCAGACCCATGGTTTCCCAGCAGTGTGCACCGTTTACCCAGGGTAGACGGCACACACATACACAGCTGTCCACATCTTGTAAAAGAAAACGGGACTCAATGGACCAAGCGACCTTCTTCCACTACTCCAATTTCCGGTTCCAACGCTTACGTGCCCATTGGAGGCACTTTCAACGACGGACGGGTCACCATGGGCACTCTGACTGGTCTACGGCCATGCAGCAGCAGGGTGCGACGCACTGTGTGTTGTGACACATTCCTCCACTAACATAATTTAAATTTTCTGTGACTTGTGCCACAGTAGACCTTCTGTCGGTTCAGACCAGACAGGATTGACTTTGTTGCCCTCACCTGGCGTGCTGTTGATCTGTAAGGGTTTTTGGTTTGTCCCTCCTCGGACCACTGTCAGTAGGTAATCACCACTGCTGACCGGGAGCACCCCACAAGCCTTGTTGTTTCAGAGATGCTCTGACACAGTCATCTGGCCATAACAATTTGGACCAAAGTCGGTCAGGTCTTTACTCCTGCCCATTTCTCCTGCATCCAACACATTGACTATGAGAACTGATCTTTCACTTACCATCTAATTTACCCAGACCTTGACATGTGCCCTTGTTTGGAGATGATCAATGTTATTTGCTTCACCTGTGAGTGGTCATAATGTTTTGGCTCATCAGTGTATATATATATATATATATATATATATTCATACAGTACCAGTCAAGTGTTTGGACACACCTACTCATTCAAGGGTATTTCTTTATTTTTAACTTTGAAGTTGCATGTATGGAGTCATGTAGCAACCAAGTAACTGTTAAACAGATCAAAATACAGTTCATATTGTACCTTTTTTAAAGTAGCCACTCTTTGCCTTGTCTACAGCTTTGCACACTTTACATTCTCTCAATCAGCATCATGAGATAGTCACCTAGAATGCCTTTCAATTAACGGGTGTGCCTTGTTAAAAGTTTAAGTTGTGGAAAGCAAAGAGATATGAGAGTCCATCATTACTTGAAGACTTTTTGAAAGTTTCTTCAAGTGCAATTTTGAAAGTTTCTTCAAATTTTGAAAGTGCAGTCGCGAAAACCATCAAGCGCTCTGATTAAACTCTCTCATGAGGACCGCCACAGGAAAGGAAGACCCAGAGTTACCTCTGCTGCAGAGGATACTGTAAGTTCATTTGAGTTCCCAGCCTCTGAAATCAACAATTAACTGCTTCTCAGATTGCAGACCAAATAAATGCTTCACAGAGGCACATCTCAACATTGACTGTTAGAGTGAATCTGGCCTTCATTGTCAAATTGCTGCAAAGAAAGCATTTCTGAAGAACACCAATAAGAAGAACAGAGTTGCTTGGGCCAAGACACACGAGAAATTGTCATAAGACCAGTGGAAATTTGTCCTTGGATCTGATGAGTACAAATTCACAATCTTTGGTTCCAATTGCCATGTCTTTGTGGAAAGGAGAGTGGGTGCACGGATGATCTCTGCATGTGTGGATCCCACCATGAAGCATGGAGTAGGAGGTGTGATGGTGTTGGGGTGCTTTGCTGGCAACATTGTCTGTGACTTATTTGGAATTCAAGGCACACTCAATCAGCATGGCCACCACAGTATTCTGCAGTGCTACACTATCCCATCTGGTTTGCTCTTAGTGTGACTAGTGTAATTAGTGTTTCAGCTGGACAATGACCCGAAAAACACACCTCCATGATGTGTAAGGGCTATTTGACAAAGAGAGTGGTGGAGTACTGCATCATGACCTGGCTTCCATAATCACCCGACCTCAATCGAATTGAGATGGTTTGGGATGCATTGGACCACAGAGTGATGGAAAAGTAGCCAGCATATGGTCCGCATACATGAGAACTCCTTCAAGACTGTTGGAGAAGCATTCCGGGTGACTACCTCATGAAGATGGTTGAAAGAATGCCAAGTGTTTGCAAAGCTGTTCAGCAAGGCAAAGGGTGGCTACTTTGAAGAATCTAAAATATACATGTATTTTGATTTATTTAACACTTTTATGGGTACTAAATTATTCTGTGTCATTTCATAGATGTGATGTCTTCACTACTGTAAAATGTAGAAAATAGTACAAATAAAGACTCTTGAATGAGTAGGTGTTCCCAAACTTTGACTGTTTGTGTGTATATATATATATACACACACATACAGGGTTGGGTAAGTTACGTTTTAAATGTAATCCGTCACAGTTACAAGTTACCTGTCCACATTTGTAATCAGTAACGTAACTTTTTTGATTACTCAAACTCAGTAATGTAATCTGATTACTCTGAATTACGTTTAGATTACTTTCATATTAAGAGGGATTAGAAAACAAATAGGAATAGCCTATAACCAATTGAACACCTTTTGAGGGATCAATCAATGTTAGAGTTTGCATAGCTGGCCAAAAATGGACTTTGCATTATACCTTATGGGTTATGTACAGTGCCTTTGGAAAGGGTTTATAAACCATTGCATTCTACTTCAATATGATTGGGCAACATCTCTACATTACACACACAAGGTCTGTCAGATATTCAATCATTCCAATTAATCCAATAACCCTTGTTCTTCCAGAATCTGACTTTTTATCTGAACATAACCTAAAATCTAAGGATGTGTTAGCCTATTCTGTTATTTGTGTTGTATTCATGTTTTCTATTGCTTCAAAACATCGTTGAAAAATAAATGTCAATTTGCCGAAAAGGGTATTGACATTATTGTATATAAAAATCTGGATATCCGTAGCTTTTCGTGCGTACACTCAATCTGCAGTAGTCTGATGTTTTGCTCCACGACCACCAACATTGTCAAAACGTCGCAGAAACCCCAGGCACGCGAATGCGTGTTTGCAATCGTGAACACCCGCAAGCAAAGGTAACCTGCGATTAATAGGGCAACCAGCGATGGATTTTCAAAACGCAAATTAAAGAAATAACCTGTGATTATACACCTGCACTCTTAGCTTAAAGTCAATGTTGTCAGCAGCCAATGGTAACCAATTAACACAATTTTCTGAGATGCAAAGCAAGCAGAATCACATGGCCTACGTGTATGGACGAACTTGAGGTGGCTGCGTCAAATGCAAATCATCATCCTTTGGCAGAGTGCTTCCCAACACCTTTTCTCCTCAAATATCGTGATAAATTCCTTAGAATGTTTTATCTTGAAGGCAGCGCTATGTTACAGCTATCTAACAAACAGTTGCCTAATCTTCTAAACAATTCATGTCTGAGTTGTTCAGTGCAACTCTTCCTGGCTGTGATGTTCGGTGCAACTCTTCCTGGCTGTGTTGTTCGGTGCATTTGACAAATAAACCTTGAAAAACAAATAACACCAGGCCTACCTATCATTGTTCTGAGAAAGATGCGTCGAGTAGATAACTGTATCACATTTTATATGGGTCGGCTTATATTATCGTAGATATACTCAGTTTTTACCAGCCATCAACCAACCAAAACCGGAGAAAATTCAACTAGCGCTTCATCGGTCACTAATCTGTTTCTGCGCGCCCACCTTATTGTATGAGAAGCCGCCTAGGACAAAATTGAATACTTCACTTGCACATACATATATACTGGTACTAAACACTTGCACATACATATATACTTGTACAAAGCACTTGCACATACATATATACTTCACTTGCACATACATATATACTTGTACTAAACACTTGCGCATACATGCATACTTCCCTTGCGCATACATATATACTTCACTTGCACATACATGCATTCTTCACTCGCATATACATATATACTTCACTAGCACATACATATATACTTCACTCGCATATACATATATACTTCACTTGCACATACATATATACTTCACTTGCGCATACATATATACTTCACTTGCACATACATGCATTCTTCACTCACATATACATGTATACTTCACTTGCACATACATATATACTTTACTTGCACATATGAATTCACAACTGGAAGTTGCTACCACAAGGTGGCACACTAACCGCCAATAACATAAAAAAAGCGGTTGAGACAGGTGGAGTATTGGCGTTAAACAATGCGGCTCAGGTCGAAGCAGTGTCTTTGCTTCAAAATTTACTTCAGACTCCGTCTGTGATTAATGCTATTGCCACAGCTGTGGAAAATAACAGCAACAGCTGTTTATCCAAATGTCGAACGCGAATTAAGCGGGTTATTTCGACCAAAGCGCACCATGCAACCACCCAGCAGCAGCAGCAGCAGCACAGCTGTGGCGATAGCATTAATCACAGATGGAGTCTGAAGTATATTTTGAAGCAAAGACACTGCTTCGACCTGAGCCGCATTGTTTAACGCCATTACTCCACTTGTCTCAATCACTTTTATGTTATTGGCGGTTAGTGTGCCACCTTGTGGTAGCAACTTCCTGTTGTGAATTCATATGTGCAAGTAAAGTATATACAGGTGCTGGTCATAAAATTAGAATATCATCAAAAAGTTGATTTATTTCAGTAATTCCATTCAAAAAGTGAAACTTGTATAATGTATACATTCATTCCACACAGATATATTTCAATTGTTTATTTATTTCAAGTGTTTATTTCTTTTAATTTTGATGATTATAACTGACAACTAATGAAAACCCCAAATTCAGTATCTCAGAAAATTAGAATATTGTGAATAGGTTCAATATTGAAGACACCTGGTGCCACACTCTAATCAGCTAATTAACTCAAAACACCTGCAAAGGCCTTTAAATGGTCTCTCAGTCTAGTTCTGAAGGC
>JACXGI010012776.1:8357-20857 GCA_016801175.1 Esox masquinongy | reverse complement strand
ATGCAGATGAAGGAAAGAGATTTCTGATTGTCTACCTAATCTCTTACAGAAAGTTTTACCATCCTAGCAGACAGGAGTGGAAATAAAGGAGTGCTGTTTATTAACAGCTGATTTTCCATCTCAAGCCTTGTATCTACCTCAATCCTAATGTGCTGATGCAATCTATTTTATGCTTAGTCTTACGCAAATCCCATTATAACCCAAAACAGCTTTGGCTCAGTGACACAACAGCAGATTGCCGATTCAACACAGGCTGTTGTACAGAATAACACCTAGCTACACCAAACCTGTTGGGAAGGGCATCTCTTTGATCCATTCTGTGCCTTCTAACCTACAGCTGACACAGGACAGAGAAAGCCCAACTGGGAAGGAAGATCTCCAGTCTACTTCAGTGGGTTCACCTGACCCAGGAAGATGCCCTACTGAGAAGGAACCCTTCTTGCTCTTCTTCAGCAGTTAACACTGCTGTCAGAAATACATAACAAATTAGCCTTAGGAAGACGCTCAACTTTTGAATCAGTAAGAGATGCAGGGTACAACCCTTTGACACTGGTTCCACAAACCTTGAATCCTTTTAAACTGTGTTTCCCATAGGACACACAGAGTACATAATTTATGTAGTCATGCAATGTCCTTTACTATGCCCTGGGTAAGGAATTTCAGAAGTTTGCCATTAGCCATTACTATGTTATGTCGGCAACACAAAGTTTATTTATTTTACTTCTTATGGTTGGCTGTGGCCAGATATGGCCCAAAGCAACAAGTATTTTAAGGAAAGCTGCCATACTGACAACTATACACAACCTACCAAGCCCCTCTCTTTTTTTCTACTGTTTACAGTACAGCATTATTACTGAAGGAAAAATTCAACCTGAAAGAAACTCTAGACTCAATGGGAGGGATGGATTTAAAGCTCATCCAACCAAGGGAAATCAAATCAAAGAAAGAGTCACTTTGTGAAATATAAACCTTAAACTTTTCTTTTTTTTCGGTTTGGTTTGCTCCATGTTAATTATAATTTCCTATCTTAAAATGTGTACATTATATTTATTGTGGGATATCTTTAGAAGTATCATGTCTTTGCTCCTTTTACTCCTCTGCTGCTTTGTGCAGAGAAGCTGAATGCTCTGCTGTGTTGACTAGAGAAGCTGAATGCTTTGCTGTGTTGACAATAGAAGCTGAATGCTCTGCTGTGTTGAAGGGAGAAGCTGAATGCTCTGCTGTGTTGACTAGAGAAGCTGAATGCTTTGCTGTGTTGAATGGAGAAGATGAAATCTCTGCTGTGTTGACTAGAGAAGCTGAATGCTTTGCTGTGTTGACTATAGAAGCTGAATGCTCTGCTGTGTTGGAGGGAGAAGCTGAATGCTCTGCTGTGTTGACTAAAGAAGCTAATTGCTCTGCTGTGTAGACTAGAGAAAGAGGAAAGCTCTGCTAACATCATAATCCCAACCCCTCCTTCCTTCCATTTTATTTTATAATTTGCATTGTTTGTGTTGTCCTTTAATAAATGTTCTTATGTTGACAAGCGTTGTTGTTTCTGGTACAAACCCTTGGAATCCACCCCACCATCAGAAGACCAGGTGATGATAGATCAGCCTTAATACAATAATTCCGACTAGTGGGGGTTGGCTCTCACCATGTATACTCTCCTGTTAAGATTAGCATCACACTGTCCTTCAGTGACTGACCCGCGAGGATTTTCCCAAGCATACGACGATTTGTTCACCTCTTTTATTCATGTGGCATTGACAATGCTTTCAAGGGCATCCTGCACCCACCAACCCACAGTCCTACATCATAACCCTTTGGCTCCGCCGTTGAGTGGCAGCCTGGTAGTACCATACTGTGTCCAAGCAGAGTCCCAGAGGAGGCTGGGTTACACCGCCGCAATGTAAGTGGTGATTGGAATCTGGGGTTAAGTGTTTAGGCTGCGTACCAAACGGCACCAGATTTCCTACATAATATACTACGCTTGACCAGGGCCTGCATAGGGCACAAGTGGGGCATTGTTAAGGGAACAGGGTGCAAGTTGGGACCCAGCCTTGGGCTCCCTCATGTGCCTTGTACCACTGCCAAACAACATAAGCGACTATGACTGTATTTCCCCCAGTCGTTTTGTGCTGTGTGTGCAGACAAATGAAAGTGCTGCCTCCGGGACAATTAATTTGCCTCTCCCGCAGTATTTCATCTACGGCACTGCTGTAGCCGGCCTGTCCAGGTAGCTCCACTCCCCTCTCTTTCTTGCAGCCTGCGTCCTGACTGACGCCCTATTAACCCTTGAAAGTTTGCGTGCATGTCACCGAGCACACTCTCATGCTGCGTTACGGCTAGTCCAGCCACAGCTCCTAATGGGCGGACCACTTCCTGTTTGTGTTTCTGCACTGTATTTGTATTCACACTTTCTTGTTCATACTTGAGCTACTTCATCCAACCGACTGCATTGTTTTAGTCGCCCTGACGTAAGCATTTCACTTCACCGGAAACGACATCTGCTGGGATGTGTTTTTGACTAATGGAATGTTGTACTGTTGAGATGGTACAGCAATTTTCATCGGGACCTAAAGTACACCATGTAGGGAATAGGGCTCTGGTCAGAAAAAGGGCACTGGAATAGGGCTTCATTTGGGACACAGGCCTCGTCAACGTTCTGACGTCTACCATACCGTCTACAGTCACCGCAAAGCCAGGGTGGCCTCACCGGGAAGGCTCCTCATGGATCTGCTTTAATGAAACTCTCGGATGTGTCAACCCCTCTAGGAACGCAGATGGTTGGCTTTTAATTAGGACAGACTAACACCGTGGAGATGCCAAGAAAGGGCACATCCAGAGGTTCTGTGCCACTTCCACAACAGACGGGTGTTGCTCTCCCTCAACCACGACACAAACACACTGACACGTACACCACACCCCTCAGAATGGTTGTTATTTTAACTCCAAGTTAGGCTCTGTGAAATGACTTTGCCACGAGCTGCACCCGAGAAATGTAGATGTGCGAGATGCAAGGCCTGGCACTCACGCGGCCCCACGCGGTATCTGTGCTGGTGCACAGGTTCGCTTCATGCTGGTTCAGACAGCCAGCAGCCACAGGACCAGAAAGGCGGAGATGCCGAGTCTCACGCTTTTTTTAGCTGAAATGTACCCACTAGGCTGTTTACTTTGTGTCTCTACATCACATCACTGAGACTACCTCTGAGGAGTGTGATAAACAGCAGGGAACAGGCAGTGAGAGAAGACAACATTTTACAGTTCTCACACTATTGCCTTCTCCCTTGGTCTCTCACTCCAGGTGCAGGATCAGCAGCTAGGAAACATGAAATCTGTTTGTGCCAACTTTAACAAACAATTAAATGAACGTGGTTGGAACCAATTTAGGTAATTGTTGTCAGGCACTCTTTGTTTTGTGTGTCACTGATCTTGTTGTTGTCGCCCCTTGTTTACCCTAATAGGTTCTAACACAAAGTTTCAAGGACAGCACAGCAGACAGGCTAAAACGTTAATACCTAGTTTGATTCCAGATGGCCTAACACTTGAACCAACACATTACATCGTCGTTTTGCCGTGCGATGCACATAAGCTGTGGAATCCATCTAAAGGTAAGATTAGTACCGTTGCTACAAAAAGGCCTGTGTATTTCATTTGACTGTATTTAATCAGACTATTAAGAACAAGTTATTTTTTTCAATAATGGTTTCTACATAAAATAAAAATAAATACAAATAAAAAAACTATAAAATACATTGTTTTTTTTTGTAATAAAATACAATAAAAAAAAAAGCACGAAAAATGCAAAAAGTAAATAAAACATGGTCTTACAATGCAAACATCACAATCATTCATGCCAAGCAGACGCATGTTTTTGTTGTAAAGCCGACTAGTAAGGCTCTAAATGAACTTAGTAAGGCATTCAAGCCTGAGCTTATTTTGGAGCTTATTCTACTTCAATGGAGCTGAATGAGGGAAGACGGTTTTACCAAGTTCAGAGACTACCTTAGGTGTATCCAGTACAAACAAATTCTGTATTCTTGTTTTATAATTAATTGTTGTAACTTTAATAAGTGATGTGAGATATGCTGTAATTTTCTCCAAAAGCACCTTGTAAATTAAAAGATAGTGCTTCTCTCGTCTCGCACAGAGAGACGCCCATTCCACCTTTTCATACAATTTACAATGACTTCTAAAGCTATCCCCTGATATAAATTGAAAGGCTCAGTGGTAGACAGCATCTAACGGTTTAAGTAGAGAAGCTGTGGGTTGTATGTCGCTTGTATAGAAGATGTCTTATGAAATTGTTTAAAAAATGGGGTTGAAAGGAAACTGTGTTTTTACATCTCATAATTTTAGATTAGGTTGTTCATAACAAACTTCCTAAAGATTTATTTTTTGACCATCTGTTCGGCCATGTTATGTATGTGTCTGTAATGAACATATCAGTAAAGGCATTCACTGTCATTTTGTTGTATACACAGATGCAAAAACTCAAGAACAGGTTGCCAAATGTTTTATTGTATATGTAATTTTAAAACAATTAGTAAAACAAACAGCTTTGTAAAAATCTCATATTAAGAGCAGAAACATATTTATTTTAAAATAAGGACAAAAAATGTCATAATTAGAGTGTCTCTGTTTTCACTCTTGTAAGTTTATCTTATTTTGCAAAGCTGGTAGAGATGAGATGAACTCTGTACCGGTTGATTACTTTTTGCCAATCCCAAATGTGTATCAGTCATATATTCAACATTATAATAAATGGAGAAATCACATTGAAACAATGGTGATTCAACCAGTTTGAGCCCAGAGGGTGTCAATCACATACATAGCAGGTAATACAGAAAACCATCATGTTATGTTCTCAAATATTATCGAAGCCACTCATCAATTTTTAACGTGCAATCTGGCACTTGACTATACAGCTCCAATACAACGCCACAGATAATTCATCACCTTGACACCTGGAACTAACAAAACCTGGGTGGTGTTGTAACGGAGCAGCGTGTATGGGTGACGTTCCTGATCCAAGCCCGGTTTCATGCTACCTAAAAACCATTCTGATCACAGTCCCACACCCTTGCAATCATAACCAGATATACATATCTATTGTTATGAGTTGCAATACTGATAACTGTATGACATTCAAAGACTCATAGTGGATTTAGGTGGAGCTGAACAAAAGAACCTCCGGGCCTCGAATTTCCTCACGAGAAGGTCCAGTCTGAAGACATCAGTCTCCCACACACTCACTGTTTCATCAGCGGCACAGCTGTTGGTGTTCATCTGTTTAACCTGACTTGTCACTTCCTATACCTCACCTGGTTGCTGACAATCTGCAGCAAATGACCTGGAAGGAAGCGTCGGTCCCTGTGCATATGGTCCCGGCCCCACACTAATCAGAGCAATTATGGGGCCAGTCTCCCACGAAACACCTTAAGATGACGGGGTAACAGCACAAGGGTAATGGGACATTCTAACCCAAATACTTCCTAAACTATGCAGCCAGGAGAAAGTAAGTCCAGCACTGGACATTGCTAAATTTGAGTTTGTTCTGTTAGAAGCTTTGAGTATATTGGGATAAAGTAGAGTGAAATCAAAGCAACGTGAACCAATGATACAATTCAGTGTAAATCACAATCGATTGCTTTACGGCTAATCACAGGCATTAGATGGAATCTAAATAAGTGAACTTGATGAAGTGCATTAAACAAAGCCAGTACTTTCAGAAGGATTGGGTGTTGGGCATTTAACTATAGCTCATCTAAAATCAAACAGCGTGCATACAGGCCAGAATTGAAAAGTAATAATGTGTGCCTTTTGTTGTTCATGGATGATGCTGATAAATTCAACAACGAGTCATTTAAACTTGACAACAGGCTTACAACTAACTGTGAAATACTTATAGGCTCTTTTCCAACTATGCAGAGTTGAAAAATGGAAGTGATAGCATTAGAGAAAAATAAATACAAAAATAGCAACCCAAGGAATACTGAATAATGAACAAAAAGAACAAATGATGATGGCATGACTCTACAGACAGTAGCCCAGATTCAGTGTGATGTGAACAGTTTAGCTGAGGTTTAAAGGTGGGGGTAAGGTGACTATCTAACTGGATAGATAATAAACAGCAGCAGCATAAATAATGAATGTAAAAGTGTGTGTGTGTGTGTGTGTGTATGCGGCGTTAGTATACATGTGTGCACCTGTTATCTGGGAATATGTGTGTGTGTGGGTGTGTGTGTGTGGGGGGGTAGAGTCCAGTGTGTGCATATAAATTTGAAGCTGTACAGTGTCCTGTCAATTCTGGATGTGATGCACTGGTACCGCTCGTTGTGCCAAACATGTGCCACTTTGGAGATCAGTCCGTGACTTGGGGTGACTAGCTATTTTTAGGGTGACCCTTCGCACCGTCCTCTGATCACATTACCGTCGAAGGCAGTATTGTTGCCGTAGCAATGCAGCGGATCAAGATTCTGACAACGGTGAGTTCTGAGGCTAATTATTCTGTCAAATTATGTGTCAAAGTTTCTATATCGTGCCTGTTTCATTGTTGTTTTACAGGCCCCTGGAGGCTTTTGTCTAATACTTGGCCTGTTATTCATGGTCACAGACAAATGAACATTCGGTCAGATATCATATTTTTACAGCTTTGTTAATTTGGCTTGCAAAGCCATTTAAAAAAATCAGTTGTGAATCGATCACTGGTGTGCATGGTTCTGTTTTATGTTTCAACCTCTAAACAATGGGGATTATTAAATGAACACTATTCATTTGATCAGAATGTCCTCTTCTGAGATGGGTCTGTCTGAAGACTTTAACCACCTGCCAATTTAGGTTCTGACAAACACCCATCCAGATATGAAGCAAGTGGTACATGTTTAGATTGGACTCCACCCTAGATCTGATCCTGACAATTCTGAAGAATTGCTACAAAGCCCCCACTGTATCTGCTCCTCTTGGCTCTAGTGATCACAAATGTCTGCCCCGATTAGTTACCCGCGTTGTTAGCTGTGTGAGGTTAGGTTGTCGAGGGTTATGGGGAACACCAGTAGTGACAGAAAACAGAGCAGACACCGATCCCCTCCAGGTCACCTGGTAGAAGCTCCCTGACAGGTAGAATGAAATCCAGGAGTGTACAGAGCCTGAGATGGCCAGCCCTGAGATGGTTGAGAGTGGAGTGGAGAGATGTAAGAGAAGGTTACAGTTCATCTTAGGCCATGACCTATATACGGAAAGAGATTTTATTTAGCATTTGTACATGGCAAACTAGATACTTAAAACATTTCTTATAAATGATCAGTGTGTTGAACTGTATTTCCCATATCTAAACATCATTAAATAAATAAAACATTGTTTGCAGGATCCCTATAAAGATTTCGGATCACAAAGCCAGCGAATGTCACAGATGACGTGAAATAACGACGTTTAGTAGCATGGACTGTCAGCTTTGTTTCCGGTTGGGGTTGTACTAACCATTTTGTACTAAACCAAGTTGTCTTGCTGTTGTCTCACCTTAAGAGCCCCATTTATTGAAATGCGGGATGGCAAAATACTAGATTCTTTAGCGTAGGATGGTCACTGTAATACAAAACATCACACTACATGGTGCTACAACAGCAGTGAGGTCAGTTTTGGTGTGGCAAAACCATACGTTTCCGGCAGACATACCACACGTTTCCGGCAGACATACCATACGTTTCCGGCAGACATACCACACGTTTCCGGCAGACATACCACACGTTTCCGGCAGACATACCACACATTTCCGGCAGACATACCACACGTTTCCGGCGGCCATGGAATGGTTCCATGATTGTTAGATCTGCCAATGTCCATGTCTGTACACACACAGCCTATTTATGAAGAACATTTTCTATTTTCATACCCTCAAATCCCAAGTTAGGCATTAAAAATAGGCAGTCATCACTGTCAAAGGGCTTCCTCATGTTACCATTGCAACAAACAAAGTTTTAGCATTTTGGTTCTGATAAATACAAATGAGTTATTAGGCCTATGTGATTGATCACTTCTATTACATTAGGTCTAATAACAGCAAATTGTGTTCAAATTGTAGAGTAAGTTTTCATGCCTATGAACAAGGTTCACTCACAAAACAACTTTTAAAGAATATGTCCTGGTGGTAGCCGATGACTCAATGTGTTCTACTGAAACACGCTCAATGATGTGGCACGCTCTTTCAGGCAAGAGAAAACAGACACCATTTTAACTAGCTCTCTGTGTCCTTCCATCGAAAACAGGAAGGGAGCAAATCTCTCAACCCATATAAGGTGACGCGTGTCTTAATTTCCCCAAAAATGAAAGAAGCCATATTGCATTGCTTTGTAAATCACAGGGCCGGAAGCGAGAGAAACTGATGATGTGGTGTGACAGAAAAAGCCATCCTCCTGGCAGAGGAGAGGAAATACAAATCCTCCCGCCTCTCTTCCTCACCTCTGAGAAGAATCCCATTTGGGAGGCATTCTCTTAGTGTTTTGTCATTGATTTCTATGATTAATCTGCCCCACCCCGGGCAGCAGTGACTTCCTCTTGATTTAAAACCAATTACATGATGATGATCTATCCGAGGATGCTGGAAAGCCAACCTGCCTCCCATGGGCCAATAGGATAAATCATCAAAGAGTGGTGACCGGGTCACTCCCACCAGTCAATCCATCTATTTCCCCTCATCACTTGTATTCTCTGGACTGCTGAACCGTGCAAATACGGCCTGTGTTTGTTTATTTGTGTGGACTGTTACTGTACAAAGTCAATATGGGATGTCAGATATTTAGGTGCAATCACGAGGGCAATGAAAACATGCATAAAAAGTTTTAAATCAAGCCGAGGCCACTTGTTTTTGGACAGGCTCTACAGAAGGCAAAGTAAGACTCTGAGGACAGGGAGAGTCATTAGAATGATGACATTTTGTTTGACCTTTTACTGTTTTTAACCAGGTACAACCCAGTGAGTTACAGAATATCTCTGCATGGGACATCTGACCAACTAGGCAGCATCAATCAATACAACATTACAAGATATCAGATGTATAATACAATCAAAACACAAATCATTACAACGTTACAAGATATCAGACATTTAATACAATTAACAAAACAATCACTACAACATTACAAGATATCAGACATATAATACAATCAAAACACAAATCACTACAGCATTACAAGATATCAGACATGTAATACAATTAACACAACAACCAATACAACATTACAAGATATAAGACATATAATACAATTAACACAACAACCAATACAACATTACAAGATATCAGACATATAATACAATTAACACGACATCCAATACAACATTACAAGATATCCGACATATAATACAATTAACACAACAACCAATACAACATTACAAGATATCAGACATATAATACAATTAACACAACATCCAATACAACATTACAAGATATCATACATATAATACAATTAACACAACAACCAATACAACATTACAAGATATCAGACAAATAATACAATTAACACAACAATCAATACAACATTACAAGATATCAGACATATAATACAATTAACACAACAATCAATACAACATTACAAGGTATCAGACATATAATACACTCGACAAAACAATCAATACAACATTACAAGAGATCAGACATATAATACAATCAACACAACAACAAAACCTTGATTCTGCCCACAGGAAACATTTCCACTCTTAATGAAAAGTCTGGCATCTGAGTTTTAAACTCATTGATGGGCACAAATACAAGAATAATATTTTGTAGGCTATTTTTTGCCTCTAGTGCACAGTAGGAGAAGGCATTCTTGCTTAACTCAATAAAGGCTCTGGGGACTTTAAGTTGCAACCCTCTGGTTGACTATGACTTCTAACTGAGGGCGGGCAACTACACATCTGCTACACACCCTCTCAACATGGGGCTCCTCAGGGGTGCATACTTAGTCCCCTGCTGTACTCCTTGTTCACCCGTGACTGACTGGCCACACATGACTGCAGCAACATAATCAATTTTACAGATAATTGTACGGTTGATAGACAACCAGACTGTCTGTATGGAGGAGGTCAGAGACCTGGCAACCGGGCCGGTCCTAGGCATAAGTGACATAAGTGGTCACTTATGGCCCTTGACCCCTAGGGGGCCCGGACTGCTAGGGAGCCCCGATCACTAGGGAGCCCACGGCTGCTAGGGGAAAGGGGGCCCTAAATCAAACTTTGCTTTGGGCCCCCAAAAGGCTAGAGCCAGCAGTGCTTGGCAGTGTGGCTTGGCAGCCAGGACATCAATTTCTCACCCAACCTAATTAAGATGAAGGAGGTGATCGTGGACACAGGAAAGGGAAGGGTGAGAACATCTCCATCCACAATGACGGAGCTGATCTGGAGCGTGTAGAGAGCTTCAAGTGCCTCTATTTCGGGTCCCCACACACACAGACAGTAGTGAAGGAAGCATGTCAGGGCCTCTCCTCCCCTTAGGATGCTGACAATATTTGTCATGGGGCCCAAAATTTTCAATAGTTGCACCACTGAGAGCATCTTGACATTGCAAAGAATCAGCCTCAAGTAATTTGTTCTGTCAGCAGAATAATTCCAAAACCAATTGAAAGCCTGCCATGGAAACAATACATACATTGATTTTTGGATCAAATTGATCTGTCTATAATATGGGGGGGGAGTCTACTCCTCTGTGTATGATACTCTGTAATCATAAGGAAGGAGTAGGCTAACTGCATATTTCTAACCGACTAATGTTACTGTTTGCAACTTCCGGTGTCTCCAAGCTAAAATGTAATCAGTGTGAACTACGAATGAGAAAATAAACTCTGCAATTGTCTACACATGTGTGTGAATCTTATGTGGTTTGGGTCCACAAACGTGTAATATAGGTGGGATGAAAAGTTGCTTGCATAGACCTAGTAGTTCATTACTGCGCAATATTATGCTTTGACCACTACTGGCTACTGTGACATTTTACGGTTGCAAGAATGTCAACCCAACCCTATTTCGGCTCATGCAATTCCCGTTGCAGTGTGAATGTAATATCTTATGGAAATGTTATGTAAATAGAAATGTTGCCCTGAGATCTCTAGTAAATATAAAGGAGGGCTACTAGATATAGCCCAAGATACATTTCTGTCTTTATTCAATCCACTGCTCTGCATTAACATTTTGTTTTATTTTTACATAATCTCTGACAGTGTTTACATTGTCAATCTAATATCTGTAAAGTGTATCAATTCCTGTATTTATTTATAAAAACGAGCAAGCAGTAGAATGCATCAGGCAGCATTAAACTATTATGCCAGCAAACTCCTGTGAGTTGATTTATTTCATAATATCTCTCCAGTGGGTATTTGGCACAGTACAGTCTGAAATCCCACTTGATCTGATATTCATGAGAATTAATCCTGGATTAACACAAAGCCTGTTTATTGCTTCTCTGCTTTATTGAATGCCAAATAATCACAGTTTACTGACGATACCGTAGTTTGCAGATGCCCATGATAGCCTTCAAGCTAATTATAAATAACTGTGTTACTTAACAACAACACATTTCAAATATGAACTGTATATGTTATTTTTTAATGACATGACCCGCATCATTATTACTGTTTGTTCATATCTTTGGAACACGTACAAAAAATACATTCACCTCCTATTCAGCCCAGGGCTTTGTGGAAACCCGGACCTGTGGCTTTGTGCCAGCACTGACAACCCCAGTCAATGTGTAGACTACAACCAATCGCGTTTCCCATGTTTCACAATCAGTCATTCCAAAGTCCTTTGACAAAAGTATTTTTTTTAATCATTGGAGTGAATCTGTTTATCTGGGGCGGTGGTTCTCGAGCAGCTTGGGCCCACGGACCCCCTTGTGATGCCAATTCATCAGAAAGTCCCTCATAATCAGTACCCAACTCAGATGAGATACAAATAGCCTACAAGTAGTTTTACATTAACTTAGGCAGAGTTGGCTGAAAGAACCACGTCTTGGGCTCTGTGAAGGACATATCAGTTGGATAACCATGTTAGCATTGTTTCCCTTTTATAATATTAAATAGCATTTGTGACAACCTATTCCATGAATCCCTTGGTCAAAATTATTATTTGTAATAAAAGTATACATTGGACCCAATAAAGTACTTCTTAGGACCCCCAGGGTTGATCAGGGTCCACACATTTAGGTCAATTACAAAAATGAATGAAAACAATGTTTACCTTTTCCACGCTGGCATATGATTGCATGCCTTTCTTCAGACTCCTATGTTTCTTCATATCCTGTATGTTCAGTGAATGTACTCCCGTCTAGGCAGCACAGCGTTTGACTCTCAGGTGCACGACTAAGCCAGACATCTCTCCTTTTCCCAGTTGTTCTTGTCTCTTCACTGATTTGGAAAGAAATGATGGGTGTGATTGGTGGAAAAGTTGTGAATGACTTGTACACTTCAGAAGAAAGAAGATATGACTGGGATCCCACCTGGTCTATTACACTGGATGGCACCACTAGTAGT
>JACXGI010012775.1:0-22138 GCA_016801175.1 Esox masquinongy | reverse complement strand
GGTGACTACCTCATGAAGCTCATTGAGAGAACACCAAGGGTTTGCAGCGCTATCAAAAAAGCAAAGGGTGGCTACTTTGAGGAATCTAAAATACAAGACATGTTTTCAGTTATTTCACACTTTTTTGTTAAGTACATAATTCCATATGTGTTCATTCATAGTTTTGATGCCTTCAGTGAGAATCTACAATGTAAATAGTAATGAAAATAAAGAAAACGCATTGAATGAGAAGGTGTGTCCAAACTTTTGGCTTGTACTGTATTGTATCGATATTCTCTAGAATCATATCTCTAGAATCGATGTTTATTTATTATGCTGTCGACAGCAGTCTTCTAAATTACTATAGCGGTC
Source organism: Esox masquinongy (assembly GCA_016801175.1). NCBI lineage: Eukaryota > Metazoa > Chordata > Actinopteri > Esociformes > Esocidae > Esox > Esox masquinongy. Next base: position 21,787 of record JACXGI010012775.1, on the reverse strand, counting down.
GCTGAATGGGCGTGTTTCTTTAACAATAATAGTTATGTATATATATCACAAAATCTACCTGATAAAAGCCTGTTACTATATTCCCATTGATGTCGTTGTTAATAAGAAACCAGAAAAGGGTATGCTGTCATTTGACTTTTTTTTTGTTTTATTAATTTCTTTACTCAAAATGCTAGCGCCAAAGCGGCCACGACTTTTTACTTTAGAAGAGGTTGTTTCTGTGTTGTTTGGTTATACGAGGTTAGAAACGTCCTTGCTCTTTAAAGCGATAATGATGTTGAGGTGAGTAAGAAATAAACTGTGGCTATAAGTTTTGTGTTGTCCATACTTTATGCTGTGAAATGTTGGTAATATCTTTTAGATGACAACAGCAACCCTGTCGTGATAACTTGTTAGACAAGCACATCAGCTGTGGAGCTCAAATGTTTGCTTGTAATGAATGGAAAGCGTTGCAGTAGCTGTCCGGCTGACTAGTTGGTCGTTTTCTCGCGTTTCTTCCGATTTCATTCAAATATGGAAAATGCCATTGCTAACTAGACAACTAACTGTCCGGTTTGATTCGTCTGTCAGACTAAAATAAAGTTGTCTCCCTGCAAATGTTTTGCTTGTGCAGCAACAAGCTGTCACTTTCACTAGCTAGCCATGAAGCAGTAATATGCTTCGCTGACGACGTTGTCACTTGATCGCGATGATGTCCTGCATCTGCCAAAAGATGTATGCCACATACTTCCCTTTATCATTTATAAAAACTTGAGATTTGCCTTGTGCTCACTTGACTATGATCACATTAGCTGTACGGACCTAATTTGACTGCTGTCTCAATGTTGTCGCAATATATCGTTTTATGCAAACTTAGACGTTCATTCTTTCAATTGATTGTTAATGGGAGAAAATAAATTATATTATTCCAAGTTACATTAATGTGTTGTCAAATTTAAGAAGAGTATGTGCTCTTCAAAACAAAGTTACCTTGTAATTTGGTTTTGGTTGTTGTGCTGTCTCTTTGTTTAAAATGTGTGAGAAAATATGATTTATTTTGAGAATTTTCAGTAATCAACAGCAGCATTCTAGAATTCTATTGGGGTCTAAATGGTTATATTTAGGGTTAGGCTAAACCTAACCCTAAATGGTTAAGTTTTAAGTCATTTCAAATTGAGTGGTTTTTTTATTAGGGGTTGCTCATGGGGATTAGCTAAATATTGTCCTTTCAAATATATAGCCTAATATTATTTGAGGTTTTCTTTTGCACTTCAGTAAGTATCGTGATTCAGTTGTGATATCGTGATGTATTGAATTGTAACATGTGTATCGTGATATATCGTAACGCAAGGTACTTGCCAATACCCACCCCTATTTCAACATCTGATATGTTTATATTTTTGATATGTTGTCTTTGTACTATTTTCAATTAAATATAGAGAAATAATTTGCACATCATTGCATTCTGTTTATATTTGCATTTATTTGCAACAAGGTTGTAGTTCATTTGGTAAATTTAACACTGAATTTTAAGGAATGTCATTACAAAAATAACATACAGGAACTGAAATGTTCACCTATTTCCTTGAGGTGAGGTTTCAGGGACATTGAGGAATGTCTGGTGGAGTTTCTTGGTTGACACAAGCTACAGTAGGAGGGAAACAAAGAGAAATACAAACACATATTAAGGGTTACTCACGATCCAATATTGCAATTTATTTACAGCATCTTGAGAACCATTCTCAATGTATGTGTGAGAGCCAAAAGTGCACTGAGTGTTCTGCAGTAGATATAATTTCATCTCTGATTGATATGTGATGAAAGGTTGACAAGTGGCCACCAATACTTGCCAAATAACCAGAAAAGGAACCAGGCAAGCCTAGTTCAGCCGGCCCTGAATTAGAAGGGGTGAATGTTGTTGTCCTGGGATGATTTCGACCAGCAGTTTTCTATGTGACAGACTGTCTTAAACCATTACGCTATTTAAACAGTGGGAATGCAACTTTTACCTCAGCTATTACATTTTTGCTGATATAACGTGGACAAAAAAAACATTTATTAACGGAACTAAAGTGTACTCTTGTACAAAGATTGCTGTAGATGGCTAGCTAATAGCTATACAGTACCTATTATGAAAACATTGACTTCAGTCACTCCATGGCTGGTTTGTTTCTTTAGAAAACAATAAAAATATATGAGGGTCACATAATACAATTCACGTAAAATGCCTCTGATCCCATCTCTAAAGGTAATGCTAGGCTCATACTAACGCCTCTGATCCCATCTCTAAAGGTAATGCTAGGCTCATACTAACGCCTCTGATCCCGTCTCTAAAGGTAATGCTAGGCTCATACTAACGCCTCTGATCCCATCTCTAAAGGTAATGCTAGGCTCATACTAACGCCTCTGATCCCATCTCTAAAGGTAATGCTAGGCTCATACTAACGCCTCTGATCCCGTCTCTAAAGTCCATGCTGTAGCTGACTTGGCTGCTAAAGCTGCTGCCACGTCTCCTGCCTCATTTTGCAGATGGTTTCTCTGCCTCGAACTGATGTTTTCTCTCTTAATAACGATTCTGATTTACACGCCGACACTGCAGAGGTCTCTGGTTGGAAGCGGTTGAAATGCTTCTTTGACCAGAAGCTGAAGCTCTGGGTTGGTCCTGTTACCCCTATGTTGCTAAGTTGACACATGGCCAAGAACATGTTTCCAAGGGTGGGGTGGTGAATATTGTCCATAACTTTTGGTTTGCTCCAGGATTTTCCCTATATGCTGAACATTTCTGTGCAAAATGTAGGATTTGTATGACTAACGAAGTTGGTGGGGGCACACTGATGCCAAGGGCCTGAGGGGCCGTTTGAGCACTTAATGATGGATTTCATTGAGTTGACTCCATGCCAGGGATACAAATATTGCCTGGTAATGGTGAATGCATTCTCCAAGTGGGTAGAAGCATTTCCATACAAACATGCCACAGCCATCGATGTCACGAAACATTTGACGCAGGAACTTATTCTCTGATGGGGCCTACCATCAAAATTGACATCAGACAATGGCTCCCATTTTATAAATAGTGTTACAGAATTTTGCCAAGCAGGAAGAATGCAAGATATGTTAATGGTGTCGTAAGTAAGAGGGGGACAAGACATGCGTGGACAATTGAAATCAAGAGGTATTTGTAAAATGCAGGTGGGCAAGCTGCATTTTGGTAAAACCTTGGGTGGAGAGTGAAAATGATAAGACGAATAAACCAAACTGGTTTAGACCAGATTAACATGTATCGATGAAATTTAAAGTTATTTTGAGAGATGTTGTAACACTTTCTTACCAATACAAAAAGGTTTTCTGAACTGCTCTTCAGACAGACTCTCACTGATCTTGTGTTAGTAACTTTCAGTCTCTATTTGCAAATATTATATAATAACATATGTTATGTGTTATTTGTGTTTAAGAGCATTTTGGTCTGTCTTACCTTCCTTAGTAAGAATTCTAACCGGTGATTTCTACCACAAAGCCCACGGCGGCCTCAATACTGTAGTCCAGCAAATAAAAGCTGCCCCAGCCGATAAATGTGGACCGCCGAACTGTGTGATTGGGCACCAGCCCACAGGAAACACCACAAAGAAATTGGCTGGTGGATGCTGGTTCACACTGTTTCCCCACTATAACTCACTTACACTGACATGGAAAACAAGCCCACACCTAGTTTTTAAGCCTGGAGTCGCCATGATGGAAGAAATCTTTGGCCCAGTGTAATGAGTCAACAACAGGCACATGAATGTTATGTGATTATACCGGGGATCAAGAAGACCAACAGCGAGAACCGTAACAAGACCAAGCAAACATGCCTATTTGTATAATCATTGCTTGCTGAAATTATTTCTGTGACAGTAACATAAATATTAAGTATTTGTCACCTCCCATTCCTTCTGATATGGGATGAAAAGTTTATTCATTATTGAAAGAAAGTTGATTGTTTTGCATCTAATCAATATTCATTTAATGACGATTAATGATAGGAGAGATTTAAAAAAAAAAAAAAAAAAATATCTGTACTATTATTGGAATGTAGGATGTACTTTCTACCGCTAGGCGATTTCCCTTTCCTGTTATGTAAAAAGTGAAATGTATTGCTCTGAGGGTTGGAGCCTTGTTAAGGCGACAGCTGTTATTTACAATTGTTGCACTGATAGAGGAACGACTCCCTAAAGTTTTATTTTTCATTGGTTGTACTGTTTAAAATTTCTCTTTGCTGAGGCTTAGTCTCAAAAGGAGGGAATGTGGTAGACATTTTGTTATTCCATAATATAATTAAATCATATTGCTTATTCTAAATATAATCCAGTAATTTAATAAAGGCATTGTATGTTTCGACTCTGCTCACTTGTACAGGATGTGCCTACAGCAGATAGGTATCGCTTTGGTTAACTTCTGAAGGGCTGTAGACAGGCGTGTTGAAACTCAACAAATTCCTCTCTGTAATATGATTTACAATCAAAAGTCTTCAAACGTAAATAGCAGTTGGTTATGTCGATTTATTCGGTTGCACAGGAGCAAGTCAACAGCACGTCAGAATCAGAAGATACACTAATGGCAGGATGGGTTGCTCTAAGTCTTATGGTTCCAGGGGGAGAAAAAATCTTGTTTATGGCAATTTGCCAACAACAGCGCAGTAGGAACATTAGCAGACACAGAATTACTACAATCAGTATGACTGAGGCCACCCATTCAAACTCTAACCACTCATACTGTCCCCATAATTTGGTTAGCCAGGTGAATGGACCTGAAACTTCTTCAAGGTGAGCCTGATGAGAGATGTCCTTCATTTCATTAACTAATTCAGCAACAGTGGAGTTATAGTTTGGTATAAAGGTACAGCACTCTTGACCCATCAGTGCACAAGTATCTCCTTGGGATGCCAACAAATAGTCTAAAGCAGCCCTATTCTGTAGTGCAAGCAAACGTACAGCTCCTAGCTCTCTAGACATAAGATTGCTAGAAATGGCAGTGACATTGGCTAGGTGTTCTATTTCCATAGCTAGGTCTCGCACCTGATCTAAAGATTGCATCACCCCATACATTGGCAATAACACCCATAGTTCTGGTTCCCCAGGTCTGTTTATGGGTCAACCAAGAGACATCACGTTTTCGTTGTCTCCCTTGGTTTATCACTGCTGGAAATGAATTTGAAATTTGCATGGCTGGAATGACATAGGCTAGTCCGCAAGTACCAGTCCAGTTTCTGGGAAGGAAGTCATACACCTGGGTACTACATGCCCAAAAAGTTCCATCCAAAGATGATATGTCACAGGTGTCTGCTTCAGATAGAAGACCAAGGAGAGTGGCTACTCTTTTACTTATAGTCTGAAGAAGAATTCGACATGGATAATGATTGGGGGTTGGAAATTGGATCTATCTTACTCACGATTTTATTACAGTGGGAGTGGGCCAAAAATTGTGACCCTGGCCCCTCTCAGTGGATACACCACTTGAGTGGTTTTGGGATGGCTATAGTTACTGGGATGGCCTTTCTGTTGCAAGAGTAGCATAGGGTTGATGTCTCCCCACACCCTAAGTTGTGTTGTATCATGGGGGTCACCCCCAGTTGTTGCCTTTGTGGGTTTCATCAGGGAACAATAAGGCACATGTATCACATTCAGATATTGGGGTGGACATCAGAGGCACCCCCATTCTGGAACCATGTGGTATTAGCCCACATACAACACATTTCCCCATCCCAATAGCCTTGGCGTGTACTAGGGCTAACTGGGAGCAATGGGTGATGGGCAATCATAGCGCCGTCATGTGGCGCTTTAGTTAACTTTGGTATGTCACAGTTCTGTATTACCACCTGATGACCCGGGTGCATTACCTGTCGCTCAGCCTTTGCACCGCCTTCCGGAGTGGAGAAAGGACAGTAGAATGTAGTTCCACTAATCATCTTAAACAGATTGACCACAGTAAACATTACACCAACTTCAAATCGTATAGGTACATGGGTTATCATTACCTCCTCTGGGCACCTTTCTCCTACTAGGGCTATTCTATTCTCCTGGTCCCATGAAGCCACAGTACACGTAAAAGAAAACAGATTTTGGTGGGGCAGAAACTAGGCTAACAATGGTCATGGGTGACCCTGGTGTAAGCTGACACTCTATGTCTACTCTATCTGTTTTACATGTAATGTGTTTTACAAATGAATTTGAGATGGTTGTTCATCTAAACCTTTCTTTAGAGGTGACATATTTCTGAGCTATGAATGTGGGAGTTGACAGTTCATTTTTTACTGAGGAGAAGATGGATGCAAGTTCTCCACTTTCTTCATTTGGCTGCCTGCTTTCCATGGCTGGACTCCTGCATTTGGACACCTTGATTGGGGACAGAACTTTGCTACGGACGCTCTCCCTTCCTGTGGCAGTAAGGGCAATGTACATACATACACAGTAGAACTGGTGAGGGAAGCCTAGTTCCTCGTCTATGTGTAATGTGTATGAGAGAGATCCTTCTCTAATTGTGGGTACAGAGAATTCATATGTGTGTAAGGTGTGTACCAGTAGAGGTCAAGAAACCCCTACGCATCCACAGTATGCCAAAATCACTAGCTACACTTACGGCATACCTTGAGTCACTATAGATGTCTGAAAAGTCTGTGGGTAGTCTACCCTGTTCAATGATCCCATTGTCTATGGAGATGACAGCATATCCTGACTGCAGTCCAGTACCATCATCCATTCACTGAAATGAGCCATCTACGAAGAACTCTAGTTCTGCATCAGACAGGGGACTGTCCTGGAGGTCTGTTCGGGGCTTGGTCTCTTGTGCAATTTCAGAGAGACAGGAATGATGTTCCTCTCCATCGGTGGCTGTTAACATACAGGCAGCAGGATTCACGGTGTTGCATTGTTTGATGGTGATGTTTGGGGCAGTCAATAGAATCTCATATCCGGACAGTTGCTGGGCAGTCATGTGTTGAGTCCTTGGTTCCAACATTGCAGCGATGCTGTGTGTTACATGAAGGGTAATTTGACTGCCTTGGGTGAGGCCTGCTGATGTCTTCAGTGTGAAGGCAGCGGCAGCTAGGCCTTGGTCACAGGTTGGCATCCCTCTTTCCACTGGATCCAGTACCAGGCCACAGGCCTATTAGCCCCGTTGTGCTTCTGAATGAGGACTGCATTTGCAAACCCTGCCTTTTCTGCTGCATAAAGGTCAAATGGTTTTGTGTAGTCAGGTAGGCCCAAGGCGGGTGCTTGTTGGAGGGCATGCTTCAGTTCAGTGAACACGCTCTGGGCTTCCGTGCTCCAGGTCAGCCTCTTGGTTTCGTCAACATCCAGCTCACGTAGAGTGTGGGAGAGCCTAGCATACTCGGGTATCCACATCCAGCAGTATCCTGTCATGCCTAGAAAGGTGGCCAATTCTTTTGGAGTTCTTGGTTGCGGGCAGTTGGAGATGGTGGAAATGCGGCTTGAGGAGAAACTTTTTTCAGCACCTTCCAATACATGACCCAGATAAATGATACGTTGGCGAACCATCTGAACCTTCTGGTGTGAGACCTTGTGACCTTTCTTTTCCAATGCTTGCAAGAGACTGATGGTGTCTTGAATACAGTAGTCTTCCGTGGGCGAGGCCAGGAGTAGATCATCAACGTACTGTATCAGGGTGCTACCTCCTTGCAAACTGACGTCTGCCAGGTCGGCGGCGATAATCCGGTTGAAGATGGATTGAGACTCACAGTAGCCTTGTGGAAGTCTTGTGTATGTTGTTAGATTCTGTCCATTTTTGATTCATGAACAAAATTAATGCAACCAGAAGTCTGGGGAGAGCCATCTTTATTCAGCATGAGTCTGTGATGTTGACCTTCCATAGTTCTTACATGTTCTCCAATAATTACAAGGTTAACACAGTCTTTTATCCTCCAGCACATCCCCTCCAATATCTGGCTGTCTTCTAATCACATACGTGTATTCTATATCCTAACCTTACATGGCCTGGTAGTGTCCCCTCTTGAGTTTCCTGGCTCCACAGCTTATCAGGTTGTATGGGGCCCCTCAATAGTGGATACCAACTGCTTGCGATGCGGTACCTCATATAGCACAAGATAACGAACCACTCTTCTAACAAGAGAATAGAACTAAAATACATGCGTATCATCAAATAAAGACAGGCTTCCTCACAATGGTATGTTCCAACCTAAGGTCCATGGGTCAATTCATAGAGTCTATGACAGTAACATGGAAAACTCCTATCAGGAGGTATGGACATTGTGTTTGGGACCCATCAGCAATGGGGCATCACATTTCCTAACTAGTGTCCTTCGTATAGAGATAGTTAGTACTCTCATACATTGTGTCAAGCTTAATTCAGTTACTTTTCATGCCCAATATCTATCAGTCCCCCCTTCACACATGTAACATATAATCATTACATGTTGATAAAACTAGCAAAAATAAAAGTACAATCCAATTCCTAATGAACTGAAAGGGTCCAAACACTTCTGTTAACAAAACAATAAAGAAAAACAATAAAAAGGATAATCTGGCCTATGAGGCTTTATTATTCCTTAAATGAAATGAAAATAAGATGCAATGGACACAGCTTGCCCTGACACATAGCACTGTATGACAATACAGTCATAGTGAACATCGTGATCGATCTTTACCATACATACACATCAAGTCCCAGGCTACTATCAGTCTAACCCGTGTCCAACAGAAACAGACCTAACATGACATATTAATGAAATGCATAATTCATTCCCAATAAACCCTTTACATAATCAAAGCCCCCCCTTGTCCATATCATGAGTCATGCATCAACATCATACTAACAACCCAACATATCCTGAACGTAACACAACACTCAACTCCAATGAATGTACTAGTGACAGTTTCTATCTTTGAAAGGGAATATGGCACTATTAAAAATATCAGTATAGTTGTTGTAATTATGACTATTAAGCAACTTCACAAAAAAACAAGTGTCAATGACCAATGTTTGGGTAGTGATCATATGTAATCCTCTACCTGCCTTGTGAGGAATGAACATACATACATAAGATATCAAAATATCAATCAATTTAGGAAAACTATTGATTGTTAGGAATGAAGCTAGATTCCCATCAAATGTCCTGTAGTTCTAGTGTTCAGTCTTCTTTGTCTTGTATCAGTGATGTAAAGTTCCAATATCAGTTAATGCAGTCAGTGTGATGTGGACCCAGCAAATTGCCTGGTTGTCCTAACAAGTCAGTGTAGGTGTGTAGTGGAGTAGTGAGTTTCCAAAACTTAACACTAATTCAAGATTAACACCACAACAGTGTCTTCCTCTGTGATGGGACCATGTGACCTTTCCAGTCAACTGGCCCATGGTACTCTGACCTTTAGTATGAGGAGTCCTTCAGGTGGATTCCGTTGGATTCTCCTCTCATCTTGCTGTCGATGATTCATCTAGAAATGGAGTGTGAAGCCAAGTGATCTAACCCTGGCATCGTTCCACAAATGTGAGTGGTCAGGAAGATTTGGAACAGATTTAACCAGTGTGAATGTAGAAATCCTTCTTGAACATGTTGCTGTTACTCACACACTCAATTGTCTGTGTCCAGTCAGTGACGTGATGGATCATCAGAAAAAGGGTTGTGATGTCCTGATCTATTGAAAGTATAATTGCAACACAACGATTAGTGTGGTTCAACAGTCCATCGGACTTTCATCCACTGGGTATTGTTCCATCAACTCCCAACAATGAAGACAATAAATCAGTCCTGAAAACTTGTGGATCTCAGAAGTTCCATCATCAGAGTGAAGCTTACACCCTATTCAGACAAATTTCCATAAAAGTCTATGTCAAAGTTCCTTTTCCATCCAGAACTGGCTTGGTTGATGTTTCATTCAATGTGCTATATTTATGTCCGATAGCACATGGCAGTGGAATGAGATTCCATTGTCTGATCAGACTTGACTTTGCTTAGCCAAATCAAAAATGGTTACATCTATGCTATTCCACCATTAAAATGTTAGACCTTACGTCAAACAAAACAATTTCCAAATAAACAAATTAAAACAAATTCTAAGAATGGAAAATGTAAAACATGCTCTGTTATAACTATGCAAACAGAAAAAATTTTTTTTCATGTAACCCCTTATAAGTACCAATTTCATTTGCTTTGAGCCTTAAACTCTTTTCAATCATAATCAATGATCATATCATAAATCCCCCCTGCTTTCACTTCATTAAGTCAATGGAAAGTGACACCATGAGTGAATGCAGAATCACGGCGAATACGGCCACAGGAGGCGCCATCCTGAACCCGCACTGGCCATCATTTTGGGACGGACATGAAAAATAGAGAATTGGTAATAGGGATGGATCTGGAATCCATTCGATATGGAGTTGCATACTGTATATTCATCAAAAACAACAAAGTGGAAATGTTAAAAACACAAACATTCACAAGCACAATCAAAGACATCAATGTGTAACACAGTCGCTTGTGCCAAGGAATTATAAACCACATAACCTATTGACACATTTGTCTTACAGAGTTAAACAGCTCTTAAAATTGATGTCACTTCAGTACCTTCCCACAGGTCTATGAAATTGGCTATCATGTAATTATAATATCCTGAAGTTTCTTGGCACATGCCTAACTAAGTTGGTTTGCCCACTAGGGGATAAGCTGCGCAATTAAATTGTAGGAGTGAAAAACTCCAGCCCAAGTTCCAGTGTTGTACCTACTGCAACCACCAGGGTGATTGTATTTGCATATCTACAGAACACAAATTTAGCATTTTTACATGCAACAACCAAACTACCTTGTGACAAACAATGTCTTGATTAACCTACATTTTAGGAACATTCTCCAACTTTGATTAATTTTTATTCCAAATAGTGGCGGTCAGCCAAACACTAAATCACAACTTATATTTTGTTCACGTCTGTGGTTCTATTGACATAAAAATGACTACATCATCAACAATGGGGGATGACTTTTGGTCTCTACCCTCACTGCAGTTGGTTTCAAAACCATAAATTCCTATATTAAAGCTATTGAGTGGAAAATGTGTCTAACCTTTACTTAATGTTTGATTGTCCCAAAACTGTGTCATGTTATTTGATAAATAACAAGGGTGATTACTGTTCACTGTTATCTGGCGTAACCACTTTATTGAGAAGCCACATTGGACCTGATTTTCCGTCTCTCAAACATGTCCCCCCTCATACACAAATCCCCTTAAAGGTTCCTAGCCATATAACATGCATTAATACCACATCTCCCCTTTCTAGAGAACAAAGGGTAGACTGCCTTTGTCTCGCCAGACCTCAGAGGAGTATTCTGCCTCTGCTTTGAAAGGTCTGTCCCTGTCTGCATCTTTCGGGGTCAAACAGTGCAAACTTAGACACCAGAGTAATTTCTACAACAAATATTATGAACTTCTGAGTTACTCTGTATTAGGTGTTCAAAACTGAACTTCATAAACAAGAACATAAATCAACTCTTTTGTTTTCCACTCTTTGTTTTGAATTATAGTTCACAGGTTGAGTCGTCCAGGTGGAACTATGGCTCTACCAGATCTAGTCCTGAGCGTGGGAGTTCCTGCAGGTGAAAGTTGAGGTGTCACAGCAGGTGTCAAGGGGACCTGCCCAAGATTTGGCTCTGACACTTGTGTTGGAGAACCTCTGTCACGTGTAGGTGTGTGTAAAGGTATCAGGTGATGGCGGTTGCATCTCACCACTCCCTGAGGTAGATCCACTAAGTAGGACCTTGGAGTTGAGTGTTTCTGAAGCACGGTGCCTGGTGTCCTTGTGTCATTTACCCATACTCGTTCTCGTTCTCCAGGTGACAGGGCACTGAGAGCTTTGCCACAATGACGCCTGTTGTAGTTTTCAGTATCTGACCTCCTCTCTGTCACCCGAAGCGAAAGCATTTCCGTCAGGCAGCACAGGGTCCAGCTGAGAGGGAAGGGTCGGTACCGTGGTACGAAGACGTCGCCCCATAAGAAGCTGAGCTGGGCTGTATCCGCTCTGGAGGGGTGTGGCTCTATAGGCAAGTAGAGCCAGATAGGGGTCAGCTGCTTTTTTCAGAAGGTTTTTAACAGTCTGGACGGCCCGCATGAGAGGCTCTCTGTGATTTCTCCGCTCTTGTATGCATGCTCTGCAGTTGAGCACCACTTCATTCACTTGCTGACTGGGTCCAGGCCACCACACAGATGAGCACGGCTTCTGCACTTCTCCACTCCCTGGTGTCCTTCATGCAGTTTTGCTAGCACGTCGTTCCGCATTGCAGCAGGTATAACGAGCCGTGTGTCTTTCAGCAGTAAGCCGTCTTTCACTGTAAGTGTAGCTCGCTCTGACCAGTAGCTTTTTAGCACAGGTTCCTGTTTCGCATGTGCTGGCCATCCTTCCGTGCACAGCGTCATGACACGTGAGCAGACACTGTTGGCCTTTAGTTGCTCCTCAAGATTTTCCATGTGAGTGAGACTTACAGGTAGACTTTCTATGACATCGTCTATATAGATGTTGATGCCTTCCATTAGGCCATGTTCTTCTGTAGACATGTGCGATGTCACAGGTGAGCATGACAACGTGTCTGCCGTCCAAAGTGACTTTCCAGGCATGTGCACCATGGAGTGAGAGTAACGCATCAACCTCATCCTGAAGCGCTGGATTCTCGGCGGCAGCAGATCCAGTGCTTGGGCTCCAAGTAGGCTGAGAAGGGGTTTGTGATTGGTTTCCAGGCAAAACTGTTTTCCTATGAGGAAATCCCTGAATCGTTCACAGGCCCACGTGAGGCCCAGGGCCTCCTTTTCCACTTGTGCGTATCTTTGCTCAGTTAGAGTAAGCGACCGTGACGCATAGGCTACAGGATTCCATTCTCCCTCCCACTCCTGGAGAAGAACACCACCCAGCCCATACGATGATGCATCAGCCGACACTTTGGTGTCTCTGTTTGGGTCATACATAGCAAGGACAGGAGGAGAAGACAGGGCTCTCTTCAGTGAGGTGAACGCTGTTGCTTAATCCGCACCCCAGACCCAGCAGTTTTTTTCTAGCGAGGAGGTCACGGAGTGGTTTGTCTTTTTCTGCCAGTTGGGGAATGAACTTTCCCAGCTGATTGACCATGCCGAGAAAACTCCTCAACTCGCCAACGTTTCCGGGCTCCCTCGTCTCCATGATGGCCTCAGTCTTCCTTGGGTCAGGGCGAATGCCCTCAGACGTGATGATGTGACCCAAGAAGACCACCTCGCTCGTGGAGAGTACACATTTGTCCATATTCTGGGTGATGCCTGCTTTTCCAGCCTCCATAGCACAGCATGGAGTTGAGCATCATGCTCTTCCTGGTCCTGCCCCCACACCAGTATGTCATCGATGTGGCAGACCACTCCTTCCAGCCCCTCAGTAACCTCAGCCATCATGCGTTGGACGTGTTCAGGCGCTGAGGCGATACCGAAAGGAAGACGGTTAAAATGAAACTTTCCGAAGGGTGTAATGATTGTGGTGTATTTGGCTGATTCTTCCGTGAGCGGGATCTGCCAGAACCCCATGTTGGCATCCAGTTTGCTGAACTTTTTCGCTCCGGCAAGCATTCCAAGGCTCTGTTCTACCAACGGCAGAATGTACTTTTCACGGCACACGTAGACATTCAAGCCAGTCAGGTCCACACACAAGCGTACAGACTCCCTGTTCTTCTTGGGCACGACCACCATGCCGGCACACCAATCAGTTGGCTCCTCGACACGGCTAATAACGTCCAGTCTTTTCATACGCTGAAGCTCTTCTTTGACTTTCCCTACCAATGGTAGAGGAATCCTCCTGGGGGTTTTCACGGAAAATGGCACCGCCCCTGGTTTAAGCTTTATGGCATACGGTTGTTGTATCACACCCAGACCACTGCAAAGTTTATGGTAGCATGCCTTTATGGTCTCCATCTCTATGTTGTTCACACGGATGAGTAAACCAAGGGCTACAATGGCTGGCTTCCCGAGCAAGGGTGTGCTCAGATTTTTAGCATTGTTAGCAGGACACTCCTGCTTGGGGTGAGCAGTGCCTCCACATTTGTAGCACTGAAAGCATTTTGGGGTTTTGCTCTGACTGTTGTGTGGCATTGCTCCACAGCTTTTGGATTTGAATTTAGACTTTTCCTTGTGCGGTCTGCCTTTAAACACTCCGTCCACAGAGCTGGCATCCATCTGCTTTACACCACTGACTTCGCTCCTCAGTGTGTTTTGCTGCTTTTTGATCTCCTCAGATTGTCTTGCCATGTTAATGGCTTTTCCAGATCAAGGTCTTTTTCCATCTGCATACGTTCAGAGAGCCGCATATCCACCAGCCCGACCACTATCCTGTCTCTAATTAGCTCATCATGCAGCGTGCCATAATTGCACTGCTCCGCTAAGGCATACAGGGCAGTAACGAATGCATCTACAGTCTAATTTGCTTCTTGGTTGCACATGTTAAATTGTGCACGTTCATGAACAACGTTCTTTTTCACTACGAAGAACGACTGATAGCCATCCCGCATTTTGGAGTACAAGCACAGATCTGCATCGCTTAGTTTCAAGCCTCTCAACACATCATTATCTTCAGAGCTTGCTGTTAAATTGGTTGCTTGGCGGAATCTCTCAAATCTACGTATCCACTTTGTCCACTCGTGTGGTTTGGAAAAATCAAAGGGCTCCGGTGGCTGGATGCTAAACGAAACACCGGGTGTGTTAGCCATTGTGATAGCTCCATTCCCGCTCTGCTCGTCTTCACTTTCACTCATTGAACTTGCTCACCGATCTCTCCTTTTCTCTTTCTCTCCCAGCAGACCGTTATCTCCGTTTTCTGCTCAGAATAACAGCACTTCTGACACCATGTCGTGTTATTTGATAAATAACAAGCGTGATTAATGTTCACTGTTATCTGGCGTAACCACTTTATTGAGAAGCCACATTGGACCTGACGTTCCGTCTCTCAAACATGTCCCCCCTCATACACAAATCCACTTCTACGTTCCTAGCCATATAACATGCATTAATACCACACTAACCTGGACCCCCAGTTTCTCCCGTACAATGTCCAGGAACCGTTTTCAAATGCTAAGCTCTTGCTTACATTTTAACGACAACAAGTTGAGAATAGAGGGCAATCAAATTACGATCCGCTTTTGAAAATACGGCCACTTTTTGACCAAGTCCTTCACAATTTTCAAAATGAGTACTCTCCTCATCAACAGCTGTCAATCGACGAGTCCATGGTCTCTTTCCGGGGAAGAGTATTTTTCCGCCAGTACATCCCCAGCAAACGCCACAGGTTTGGTATGAAGAACTTTGTTCTCACCGACTTGACATCAAATTATACTACCTGTGGAACGTGTATACAGGTGGTGCTTATGATTTTGACAGGGCTGTGGGGGTTGGACATAGTACTGTGGTATAGCTAATGAGCGATGCTAAGTTGTTATGGAAAGGACACATATTGTACACTGACAACTAATACACCTCCCCCGCTCTCTTTGAGTACCTTCACACACAAAACACCGGGGCTTGTGGAATGTTGAAAATAAATAGAAAAGGCATGCCTCCCCAACTTCGAGGCCTGTAAATGCGATCAGTGGACCCTCCAGTTTTTTTTTAAAGTTGCCCTTTGCTCCCAGCATCTTTCCGGGATGCAGGGACTGTCACCGTACTCTCAAAGGAACACGACAACTCCGCGATCACAGAACGAGTTTGCAGCAAGAGGCCAGTGGGACACAGGGAGCTTCGCAAACCAAAGTGCATGGAAAACTACAACAGGTACATGGGGGGTGTGGACCACGCTGACCAGATGTGCTCCTATTACAACTACCCTCACCGGAGCATGAAGTGGTATCACCGGCTGTACCACCTCGTCAAAGAAGTTGTGCTTGTAAATGTGCACATTTTGAACAAGGGGAGCGGGGGTAAACTGGACCAGTGTGACTTCCGAGATAGAGTGGTTGAGGGGCTGTTGAGCAGAGGGCGTGCCAGGGCTCTGCCTCCGTTACCAGTGGTGATGAACGAAAGAGAACCAGCGCGATTAGCAGGGAGAAATTTTCTAAAAGAGTTCGACAAATCCAGGCCGGATGGCAAAGTCTGTTCGTCTCGGAAGTGGGATGCTGAAGACAGCAGAAAAGAGAGGAAGCAGACACGTTACTGCAAAACCTGTCCTGACAAGCCTGCACTGTGCTCCACTGCCTGCTTTGAGATGTACCACACCAAGTTTCTCTACAAACAGTAGCTGGTAAGTTTTCATTTTGTTTACATTCCAAACCCCTACATATTAGGGATGTGCATTGGACCATATTTTACTATCCGAATAGCATGTGTTGTTATTCGAATAGTATTCGGTTAACCTAAATAATGAAAAAATTAAACTACAGATACCACATGAGCGCTACTACATAACGCGAGAAGGACAGGGCATTGTTCTCATGTAACATCCGCTCAATGACCGTTCGTGTGACAAAAAGTGACTGCGTGTATGGAGGAAGCCGTGTGGTTGACATGCAAAACTACAGAACTAGAAGACAATATTAATTAACACACAACATTAAGATAATTGGATGGAAGAGTCAAGAGAAGCTAGTTAGCTAAGCTAGCCAGCTATATGCTATTTCCTTAACTCATCGTTTTCTGCCCTCTCAACCGCCTTTCAATTCCATAGCTGAACTTTACGTAGCATTTTGTGGCCAAATATTTTTTCCGGAGGTAACATTAATTCAGTAAATATATTCCATCTTCCCTTGAATTAGTTGACTTTCATCCACTTGCTAACAGTACGCTAAGAAGTATATACAGTGGATATAAAAAGTCTACACACCCCTGTTAAAATGCCAGGTTTTTGTGATGTAAAAGAATGAGACAAAGATAAATCATGTCAGAAGTTTTTCCACTTTTAATGTGACCTATAATGTGAACAATTCAATTGAAAAACAAACTGAAATCTTTGAGGAAGAAAAATGAAAAATAAAAACCTTACAATAACCTGGTTGCATAAGTGTGCACACCCTCTTATAACTGGGGGTGTGGCTGTGTTCAGAATTAACCAATCACATTCAAACTCATGTTAAATAGAAGTCATTACACACCTGCCATCATTTAAAGTGACTCTGATTAATCAAAAATAAAGTTATATGTCGTGGAGCTCCGCCCCCTAGAGGGGCTTTAGCTCCTAGTGGTTTACCCTGGCCGTGTCCGCGGTCGTACTGAAAACTCATTATGCAAGATGCAACAGCCAATCAGGGCACGCCTGCCCCTATATAGGACCTGGGAGACCAGAGAACGCCCTCCTTTTTTATTCAGGAAACGCTTGCTGAGTGTCTACTGATTACTTTGTTTTTGCTTCAGCCTGAGTATTTTTGTCGTTGGCATTCTTTAGTTTGACGTCTCATCATGAAGAAGTTTTTCGCTGCCGCTTGCCATTGTGCCGACCTGTCTCCGGATTAGGACCCTCACCGTTCTTGTGTTTCCTGCATGGGACCGGCTCACGCTCCCGAGGGTCTCACCGACCCCCCGGCTTGCTCCTCCTGTGCTGCTTTGTCCCTCTCTACTCGTGTAGAAAGGGCAAACTTTTTAGAACAGGAAGTGGACGTCTCCGCCGTGTTGGGTTCCAGCAACGACGACGATGAGATGTCTGAGGAGGACGCTCCTACGCAGGACTCGACTCCTCTGACTCAGAAAGACCCGCTCCCTTCCCACGTGGGTTGTTTGTGGCGGATCTTGCGCTTCTCCCTCTCTCCGGGGAGAACCGGATGACAACCTCTCTTCTGCTGCTTCTTTCCGCCCGCCCCCTCTCCGTGTGGAGTTTGCAGGCATGATTGAGAGGGCAGCTCTACGTATTCAGCTGCCCCTGTCTCCCCTGCCGATGCCGAAGGAACCTTCCGACATGTCCTTCGGCTCCTGGGCAGAACATGTCAAACCAGTGGACTCCCCTGCGCCTGAGGTCCGTGGTTTTAAAGCCTTCGCCGAGGGTTCCTGGTCTGCTCCAGCTTCCGCCAGAGCTCCCGTTAAGTCCTACACCACCTTCACCAGGGTCTACGGTAGGCAGACTCCCATCAGCTCGGCCATCCCTCCTTTAGAGCCCGAGCTGGCCGCGCATTTCCTGCCTTACTGGGGCTGGTCGGGGAAGAAGCGTGCCTTGCCATCCACCAAGGACCGCTGCATGGGGCAGCTATGGGATAAAGTTTACGTCCCGGGATCACAGGCCCTGGCCGCAGCAAACAATGTTGCTCTCCTCGCGTCGGCGGCCTCCCGTATTTTAGACAGTTCACCTACTCCGTCGTCACATGACGTCAAAGAGGTAGCAGGTAATCTAAAGGCTATCCTCCACCTTAACCAGGCCCAGACGGTCTGCGCCGGACGCACAGTGGCTTCTTCCGTGGTCAGACGCCATCACCTGTGGCTGTCTTTGTCCTGCCTACGCGACGCTGATCACGCACCCCTCCTGAACACACCTCTCTCCCAGGAGGGCTTATTCGGCGATGCCGTTCACACAGCTGTTCTACCCACTCGGCCTCATGATCCTCTGCTCATCGCCCGGGCTCCTCTGCTAAGCGCCACCAGCGCCGCCAAGTCTCTGCTGCCGCCTCTTCTGCTGCCTCGGCGCCTCCTCCTCCTACTGCCGCGGCTACTGCTCCTCCTCCCGTGCGACGCAGACAACCCGCTCCCAGACTGGATGTTCCGTGGCCGTCTAAGAAACCCAGACCATCCTGACTAGGCGTGGAGCGGGCTGCGAGTGGCAACGTTGCCCTCACGGCCCCCGCCTCTTCCCCCATTCAGCCCGACTACCTTTTTATTTCAATAAACAAGCTAAACGTTACTTGGGTGTAAGTTGTGCTTTTGTGCAGACTCAGGCGGTGTCTGAGCCTGTTAAGTCACTTGTACCTTTTACATGCCCTATTTTGCCTCCATCGGTGGCTATTAGAGACTCAGCGAGTGCTCTCTCTGTCTCTATGTCTGCCCCGTTGGATATGAGCAGTGGCTCTTCTGCTGTTTTTGCTTGTGCACGCTCTATTCCTTTCCCTATGCAGTATAAAGGTAAGAGTTATGTTAGCTATGTTCAGGGTAGTGAGTGTTCTCCCCTCTCTACCCGCCACCTCTAATAGACATAAGCGCCGGCTAGTGGGTTCAGAGGCGTCTCTTATTCCGCTGCCTGCCAGTACCGAGCGTGTTCGCTCTCAGAGTTCTGCCCGGCACGACTGTGATTACATTCACTCGCTGTCAGTGAAACGTTCGCGTATGCAAACCGGTCTCCTCGCGGTAATGGCAGAGAGGGAATTCGAACGTTTCCTGACCAATGCCCCCCAACTTCATGCTCTTCCTCTCTCAGAGCGTTATTGGGAGTGGCGTCATCACTGTACCATGTCGGCCTGGCTCGATCGAACGATCAGACTGGGTTATCTGGTTCAGTTTCGCTCAGCTCCACCCCCTTCTCCAGGATAGTGGAGACGGTGATGTCATCACCCGACAGAGCATCCACTCTACTGTCGGAAGTGACGGAATTGTTGAGCAAAGGAGCGATCTTCAAGGTCCCAGAGGATCTCAGAAAGGACGGCTTTTACTCCCGTTACTTCCTGGTTCCCAAAAGAACAGGAGGAGTGAGGCAGATCTTGGATTTGCGCAATCTGAATGCACACATAGCCAAGCGACCGTTCCGTATGCTCACCACCAGTCGCCTGCTAGAAGCCCTCCTGCCGGGAGATTTCTGTTCGAGCATAGACGTCAAGGATGCTAACTTCCATGTCCCAATCCTTCGCAGACACAGGAAGTTTTTCCGGTTTGCCTTTCAGGGCAGGGTCTACGAGTATACGAGGATTCCGTTCGGCTACGCTCTGGCTCCATGCACCTTCTCCAAATGTCTGGAGGCGGTGCTGGAGCCCCTACGCAGAGAGGGCATCAGGATTTTAGCCTATCTAGACGACCTCCTGATTCTAGCATCGTCCCTGGAATTGGCCAGGATACACACTTTCTGAGTGGTGTCCTTTCTCACGCGATTAGGTCTCGCTGTGAATTGGAAGAAGAGCGTGTCGAGGACAGCCCAGCAGGTTTCTTACCTGGGTCTCGTCATGGACACGCGCACGATGAGAGCGCGCATTTCACGCGGGCTCTCAATCTGCTCTCTGCCCTCAACCTGTGCCGCCCATCCTGTAGGCGTCCGGTTCGGGCCATCATGTCCCTGTTGGGTATGAGGGCCGCAGCACACACAGTAGTCCCCCTGGGCCTACTGCACATGCGCAGCCTACAGGCCTGGTTCGCTCGCCAGCAGGTCAACCCAGTATGTCATCGAAACCGGACTTTGTCTCTGCCAACTCACCTACGAGGGGACCTGGACTATTGGAGGGACCCCTTGGTGCTCTCTCAGGGCGTTCCTCTGGTCAGGGTGTCAGAGTGCGTTCAGGTTTTCACAGACGCCTCTCTCCACGGATGGGGCGGTGTTTGCCGGGGTGGGATCCTGGCCCTCGCCACATCAACCTGCTGGAACTGGACATGGTCTTATTGGTGCTGATGCACTTCTCGGACCTAGTCAAGGGCTGCGATTTCCTGATTCTCTCGGACAACCGGGCCACGGTCGCATACATCAATCGCCAAGGGGGGATCAGGTCTCCTGCTCTCCACCGATCGGCGACACGTCTTTGGCTATGGGCGCATGCCCACCTTCGCTCCCTGACTGCGACTCACATTCTGGGCTGTCTGAATGAGGGCGTGGCCATGATGTCTCGGGGTGGCCTTCATCACGACGAGTGGCGTCTACACCCAGACATCGTCTCCCTCACCTGGCAGAGGTTTGGGGAAGCCCAGGTGGACCTTTTTGCATCCAGACAGAACGCACACTGTCGCCTGTGGTTCTTCCTGTCTCGGACGGATCGCCCCCCTCTGGGGGTCGACGCGTTCGGGCACCACCCCTGGCCTCGGGGCCTCCTTTACGCGTTTCCCCCGCAGCGCTGCATAGCGCGTCTGCTGGCTCGGATCAAGGCGGAAGGGCTTCAGGTCATCCTAGTGGCGCCCGATCGTCCCGCGACTATCTGGTATCCGGAGATGATCCAGTTGCTGGCGGACTGTCCGTGGTTGGTTCCACTCAGACGGCATGCACTGTCCCAAGCGGAAGGCTCGATTCTACACCCTTCGTCGCTCTCAGGAGCTCTCAGGGTCTGGCCCCTGAACGGGACAGGCTTTTGAACAGAGGTTTTTCCGCTGCCATAGTGCGCACCATCCAGAGCGCTAGGGCAGCGTCTACGTCCAAATTGTATTCCTCTCGCTGGAATTTGTTTGTGTCGTGGTGCACGCAGAGGTCCTCGGACCCTTTGTGTTGTCCTGTGGAGGAGATTCTGTCATTCCTGCAGTATCTCTTTGATATGTATAGGTCTCCTTCGACCATTCGCAGATATGCATCGGCCATCTCTGCGTGTCATGAGGGTTTTGCTGGAAACACGGTTTTCACCCACCCTCTCCTTCGCCGTTTTCTTTCGGGTACACGCCGTCTGCGCCCGGCGGCCAGACTGGGTGCTCCACAATGGGACCTGACTAGGGTGCTGGGCGCTCTCTGTGAACCTCCATTTGAGCCCTTACAGCAGTGTTCTCTCAAGCTGCTTTCCCTTAAGACGGCTCTGCTTATCGCTCTGTGCTCTGCTAAATGAGTGAGTGATCTCCGCGCGCTCTCGGTGCGCCCGGGGTGCCTGGCAATCAGAGAGGACTTAGGTTGCGCTACGCTTAGACCTAATCCGTCCTTTGTACCCAAAGTTATCACCAGTTCTTTTCGATCGAGGACTATCGACTTACAGGCCTTCTTCCCTCCTCCGCATGTCCGTGAGGAGGATGAG
>JACXGI010012774.1:6749-22212 GCA_016801175.1 Esox masquinongy | reverse complement strand
AACCAGGTTATTGTGAGTTTTTTATTTTTTATTTTTCCCCCTCAAAGATTTCAGTTTGTTTTTCAATTGAATTGTTCACGTTATAGGTCACATTAAAGGTGGAAAAAGTTCTGACATGATTTATCTTTGTCTCATTCTTTTACATCACAAGAACCTGGCATTTTAACAGGGGTGTGTAGACTTTTTATATCCACTGTAGCTATGCTTCTATTTTAGATTTAAGATTCCAACACAACTATCATAGTATTTATTGACCTATTGAAGAACTGATACATCCTAGCTCCCTCGTTAACTATTGGTAATTTTAACGTGAAAAAAACAATAACTGAGAAAGCTAGCAACCCCTAGCTTGATTGATTGTTAGTAACGTACGGAAAGGTCTGTCAATAGGGCTGCTACACTGCAGGATTTCCTGCTTATTTTCATGTTTATTTTTAAAAGAGACATCCTTTTATTCATTTTACATTATATTCTAGGCAAAAAAATCATTGTGCCATTATGCACAAAAGTCTTGACTGTTCATCTTTATTGATTAATATGCCTGTACTTTTATTATTCAGTTAAATTGGACCCTAGGAAGAATAACTGCTGCCTAGGCAGAAAACTGAATCTGAAATGAACTGTCAGTTGTTTATTCTTGTCATAACTGGCAGTTAATCTCATTCAAGCTATCATGTCCAACAAAAAATAACCATTAATTTCTTTGAGTAACTGTATGTTTGTTCTTTCCATTTAATTTTAAAACATTGTTAGTACAGAACGTTTGATCTCAACCAACATTATAGCCTAACATAGCACAAAAAACAATGTATTGGAATAAACTGTAACCTAAACTATGTAGGTAGATTTTGGCATCGGTGGACCCTGGTGTAAATACACAGTTTTGTTCACATATTTGAAGGTTTTCAATGTTAATTTCAGTTTAAACTGCAACTGCTAGTGAATATTTCATATTAGAATACTACAGTATTTTCTGATTCAGGCTAGTGAGTGGCAGCAGAAGAAATTCTCCCTCGCAGGGGCTGTTTTCTCAGTTACCACGGTAACCTCCTGCCTTTCGAAGGACTCCTGCCTTTTCGAATTGCTCATCTCATCTGATATTTTGGATTGGAATCCAGTGACAATTGAACATTAAACAATATACTTGTTAACTATAATAACATTGTTTTGAAAACATTACATAGCATACTTATTCGGGTTTTTTTTATTATTAGTCGTGACCCTTTTTTTTATTATTTGTGATGAGGAGGGTATTTTGGCTGCTAAAAAAATCTGAATTTCTGGCATATTTTTAATCTTCCTCCCACAATGGCTGGTGAACTAAAAGTTAGTTTTGAGGCCCTGTATAGGCCAATTTAAAATTTTGCAAAAACATTTTTTATTATGTGTATGTAGCCTGCTGTGTGAATCAGTTGAATGAATATTCAATTAATTGAATATTAATATTTTTTTCTGGCATTTTATGCTGTATTGGACAGGAAAGTGGTGAAAGCAAGAGATTATTTTGTAGGGGCACGAGGGTAGTCCAGTGGTCAAGAACGTTTGGCCTTTTGCTTTCTCAAATGTATTATTATTATATATTTTTTAAACTAAACTAGTATTCTATGACTACACTGAACATAGTAGACTAGACATACTAAACTGTTTGGATAAGAACTTGAAGACATCCGATCATACATTTTATTACCAGACGTGCCTGATTTGGGACACAAAGTGAACTGCTTGACTGCTTCACATAGTGCTAAAATAACATTTTGGGGACTAAGGGTCGGGTGCGGGAACCGTTCTTGCGGGAGTCAAAGAGACAGCCCAGCAAGTGTGCATGGGAGCAGTTTGGAAAGATGTAGGTGCTGCCAGGATGGATCCCAGGCAGATATCACTTCCACCTGGTAACTAGGAAAATGTTTAGACTGTGCCTGAGTGAGTGCTTGAGCAAGTAGCCCTAATCGGACATAGGCCTTGTCAAGACACAACCTATAGCCCCTACCCCCTTGACATGTGTGGATATCTGAGTGGATTGGACAGGTGTAAGCAATATGGGCACCATGTCACTAAACCCATCAGAGTGTAAGATGGAGCTCTGATCCAGTCACCACATATCAGTCTCTCTCCGGCTTGAACTTGAATCTTGACAAGGCCTGGGGATCACAGCCTACTTAACTCACTCTCTCACTGTCTATGCTACTAGCTGTGAAATCCTTGCTTTCTGTGTCCTTGTTTCCTTTATACCAATGATTAAATATGATGATGGGATGTATCAGTAAACATAGTGGTAGGATGTATCAGTAAACATGGTGGTAGGATGTATCAGTTAGCTAATGATTCACAGCCGGGGTCTCCATCCCTGATCCTGACATTAGATGCCTGCTTGAGTGTTCCAGGCTAAAATTAACTTAATTGGTTTTGCATCATCATTCAGTGCTGCTTGAAAGTATGTGAACCCTACAGGGATTGTCATTATATTTGTATAAAATATTTACAAACTCAAACCCCTTATCCAAATCCCAATTTGTTAGAAAGACATTCCAAATAAAGGACACAAACAAAATGTATTTCCATCATTTAACAAAAGTGGTTTCTTTAACAAAAACTCAGATTTCATTTGTTCAAAAAGTATGTGAACGCTTTCATTCAGTAGCTTGTGGCACCTCCATTAGCTGTGATGACTGACTGAGTAAACATCTCCTATAGTCACTAATCAGTCTCTGATATCTTTTTCGATGGATTTTTGCCCAGTCCTCCTTACAGAAGGCTGATTGAGTAAGGTTGGATGGGCATGTACTTCCCGCTTCAGGTCCTCCCACAGCTTCTAGATTGATTCAAGGTCAGGACTTTCACTTGGCCAATCCAAAACACAAATTTTTCTCCTGAGCCATTCTTTCATAGATTTGGTTTAACCCTTTGGGTCGCTGTCTTGTAGGAAGACGCATTTTCAGTACAGCTTTAGCTCCTTGACTGATGGACTTATGTTCTGTTCAAGAATCTCCTGATATACCTCAGATTTCCAAACATAGCAGTTTTGATTGTGACCAAAAATGTTAATTTTGGACTCATCTGTCCAGAGAATGGACTTCCTGAAACCTTCAGGTTAGTCCAGTTGGTCTCTGTCAAAGATGTAATGGGCAGTTTGGTTATTTTTTGACTGGAGAGGCTTCTTCCAAGAAACCCTCCTATACATGCAATTTCTGTTCAGTGTTCTTCTTATTGTTGAAGCATGCACAGTAACCTGAGATGCCGCGTGGAAGGTCTGTAAATTTCCAGATGTTGTGTTGGGTTGGTATTTACCGGATTTATTATTTTTCTTGTGAATCTTTGGTTATTTTGGAAAGACATCAACTTCTATACCAAGTTATTATCATGTTAAATGCTCTCTATTTGTAAATGATTTGCCTGACAGTGGACTGATGGAGCTCAGAGGCTATAGAACCATCTCATCTTTTTGAGATGGTTCTGTAGCCTCCCGCAGACTGATGTCCTCTGAGATCAATCTCCTTTCCCAACAGACCAAGTTTATTTTCTCTATTTATTGGAGTCCCACCCGAACACTTTTGTAAAGATCCCTCCTTTGATTGGTTAATTTGGTACATGATTATTTACCCACCTGATTTTACTTATTTCCTTGATTTAACCAATGCAACTTGGGGTTGACTTACTTTCACACCTACACTAATCCCTTCTAAATTTCAGTTTTTCTTCTACATGCATGATTTAATCGAAACCAACATATGGAATTGGTAACTATATACCGATCAGCCATAACATTATGATCACCTGCCTAATATTGTGTAGGTCCCCCTTTTGCCGCCAAAACAGCCCTGACCCATCGAGGCATGGATTCCACTAGACCTCTGATGATTTACTGTGGTATCTGGCACCAAGATGTTAGCAGCAGATCCTTTAAGTCCTGTAAGTTGCGAGGTGGGGCCTCCATGGATTGGGCCTGTTTGTCCAGCACATCCCACAGATGCTCGATTGGATTGAGATCTGGGGAATTTGGAGGCCAAATCAACACAATGAACTCGTTGCAGTGCTCCTCAAACCATTCCTGAACCATTTTTGCTTTGTGGCAGGGCGCATTATCCTGCTGAAAGAGGCCAATGCCATCATGGAATACCATTGCCATGAAAGGGTGCACATGGTCTGCAACAAAGCTTAGGTAGGTGGTACGTGTCAAAGTAACATCCACATGAATGGCAGGACCCAAGGTTTCCCAGCAGAACATTGCCCAAAGCATCACACTGCCTCCGTCGGCTTGCCTTCTTCCCATAGTGCATCCTGGTGCCATGTGGTCTCCAGGTAAGCGGCACACACGCATCCACATGATGTAAAAGAAAATGTGATTCATCAGACCAGGCCACCTTCCATTGCTCCGTGGTCCAGTTCTGATGCTCACGTGCCCATTGTAGGCTTTTTCACAGGGGTCAGCATGGGCACCCTGACTGGTCTGCGGCTACTCCGTCCCATATGCAACACACTGCGATGCCCTGTGTGTTCTGAAACCTTTCTATCAGTACCAGCATTAACAGTAGCTCGTCT
Source organism: Esox masquinongy (assembly GCA_016801175.1). Classification (NCBI taxonomy): domain Eukaryota; kingdom Metazoa; phylum Chordata; class Actinopteri; order Esociformes; family Esocidae; genus Esox; species Esox masquinongy. The sequence continues at coordinate 17,676 of JACXGI010012774.1, read as the reverse complement.
GTTGGATCGGACAACACGGGCCAGCCTTTGCTCCCCACGTGCATCAATGAGCCTTGGCCGCCCATGACCCTGTCGCCGGTTCACTGCTTTTCCTTCCTTGGACCACTTTTGATAGGTACTGACCACTGCAGACAGGGAACACCCCACAAGGGCTGCAGTTTTGGAGATGCTCTGACCCAGTCGTCTAGCCGTCACAATTTGGCCCTTGTCAAAGTCGCTCAGATCCTTACGCTTGCCCATTTTTCCTGGTTCTAACACATCAACTTTGAAGACAGAATGTTCACTTGCTGCTTAACATATCCCACCCACTGACAGGTGCCATTTAAACTTCTAAATTATTGTCCTAATAGCAGAGATGGATATTTTCAGGCATATAATAATAAACTAATTGATGAAGGTCAACACCATTTGTGTGTCTGACCTCCATATTGATAGATGAGTAAAGGTTAATTTATACTTCCACTTGCTCGTCATTTGCGCATGGATGTCATGAGTTTGGTCGCGGGAGTCGTCTTTTGACGAGAGATTATGGCAGTTCGTGCCAATGATTTCTAGTGTTTTTTTTTTTTAATGTTGAAGTTTGCATACCGTGGTAGATCAGAACTTTGCACACCTTTTTTTGTCCCGGGGTGGTACTACCTCTCTCCCCTCTTTGTCCCACTCCCACAAGTCTGTGAGGTTCCTTGTGGCACAGCTGAGGCTCAGACTGGCACAGCTGAACCCCATTGAACATCTGTGGGGGCACCTAAAGATCGCTGTTCACTGACACTCCGCATCCATTCTGACAGAGCTAGAGAGGATCTATAAGGATGAATGGGAGAAACTGCTCTAATCCATATGTGAAAAGCTGCTAGAGGAATACCCAAGAAGACTCATAGTTGTTGTTAACGCTGCCATAGGCATTTCTACACAGTACTGAATAAAGGGTCTGAATAATTATGTCCATGAGATATTTCCGTTTTTTTTCGTAAATTGGGGTATTGTCTATAGGCTGACGGCAAAAATCGAAATGCTATCAATTAGGAATTGTATATAACACCACAAAATTTGGGGAAAGTAAAGGGGTCTGAATACTCTATGAAGACACTGTATGAATGAGCAGATACTTCTATTAGATTGGATTCATTAGAACTCCTAGGGGTGCCAATAATCGTGAAATGTTTTTGACTAAGACTAATTTTATCTGAAATTACAGTTACTGTGCTGATATTTTTAGTTCATAATCAAGCTGAAATGCTACAATTACATTTTTTATAGCTTTTACTTTTGGGGGGCGGCCTTCATTTTGGAGGGACTTGAGTAATATAATAACCTTTTAAGTGATTACAATTACCATTTGTTTTAATACATTTAAATATATATATATATATATATATATATTTAAATGTATTAAAACAAATGGTAATTTTCATATATATATATATATATTTACAACATTTCTACTGTAGCTGCTGTTTCCATTACACATGTAATATGTTTTTGCTAAATTGTTTTTGTCAAAAAACCTGGGTCAACTGAAAACTGCCTAATGACTGCAAAATTGAAATTATTCCAAATGTTTTTAGAATTAGAAAATAATCGAGATGAATAAAACATCCAGCCTCAGTACAAAAACAAGTTCCGTTGTTTCATTTAGACATGCATCTATCCAGATTACATTGAAACTATGCTATGTGACTGGGACTATTACAATGTTAAAAACAACTTTTAACCACTTAAACAGAACATTTTACAAAAACAGATCGCTTGCAGATTTGTTTTCATAAAAACAAAGGTCTAGAAGTATTACTACTCCTGACAGAATTTTCCAGACAGAGCTGTGGGATGTTGTAGTATTTTGTACTTAAAGTAACACAACGTTTTGCTCCTTTTGTAGGTCATGGGAAGAATCACAAGGATGCTGCGTCTGTGCGTGCCACTCACCCCATACCAGCTGCCTGTGGGATCTACTACTTTGAAGTGAAGATTGTCAGCAAGGGCAGGGATGGGTAAGTGTCATTTTAACACTAAAACCTGCTTATTCTTGTTAGCTACTTGGCTAATATGTTTTCCTGCAGTTGAAAACAGCATATTGAGCAGTTTGCGGAGGAACTAAAGAGAGTGGTAAATTAAAGAAAGCAATGTCGGTCTGATAGGATTAATCTGTCACAGTGTTGACTTATATCAGATTGAGTCAGGTTGTCTAAGCAGATGATATCACTGACCTTTGACCTGTTGTTGTTGTTGTTATTGTTTCCAGGTACATGGGGATTGGTCTGTCTGCTCAGGGGGTCAACATGAACAGACTGCCTGGTGAGTATGAGGGGAGGGAAGGGAGGGCAGAGGGTCTTGAATAGCATGTGGGTTTTGGAGGTCATGGGGTTCACAGCTTGAACCTACACTGCCCTTAATCTTTGTTGTTTTGTTTTAACAATTGAAATGCAGGGGTAGTTCAATAAAAATGATTAAAAGGGGCACTATGTTAAGATGTGAATCTTTGCTACGTTCAGAGTGCCATGTGTTTCCAGATTTATCATCAATTTCCATTCACTGACTATTATAATCAGTTTTAATGTACGTTGCATACATGATCTCTTGTCAAACCATTATTCTATAAAAGAACTGCTTCTGCCTGTGGCTCACTTTAAATTACTACAAAAAACACCTGAGATTAACATTGACATGTTCATCGCAGATAGATTACAAGAGACTGTCAATTTGGGATTTATTTATTGATAAGTCTGTGCCAACTGCCTGTCCCTTTCTGTCTCCTCTCTGGACGACCTGCCTGATTGGGAAAAAAACACAACAGCAATAACATTCTCAAAATGCCTAAATGTTGACAAAACTCAAGTATACTGATATTTCACTCCTATTGCACACTTTGACTACAAAGCCTTTTTCCACAAATTCCCACACTATTTACCTCATTATATTGGCTAAACCTTGTGGTCCCTTCAGTTTCCACAGACCTTCCTTGAAAATATATGCTATTTTCTCTCCATCACCTCACGTACTCTCTTTTTTTGTGTTTCCTCCTGTGTCTGTTGCCTTCCCAAAGTTTCATTTTGTACTATTTTATTTTCTTCTAAGTCAAGAAAGGATTACTCTGGGTCAATCGCTGTATTGGTATAAAGGAAAGTTTTTCACAAAATATAATTCTACCCTTAGCCACAATATTTTTCATTAGAACAAATTCTCTGCGCAATGTCAAATGGCCCAAAAGTTTTCCGAGTAGTAGAAAATGCAGCCTGGCTATATTCAAGTAAAATAATTTGTGTATTAATAACTACTTATGGAATACTACCACATGATTCTGACATCTGCAATTATGTGCATTACTTCATCAATCTATCAGCAGTGCAATGAATGTAGCTTGTACAATTGGTTTGTCTAATTAAGCATTGTGAATCTTTAATCGCTTTCTAAGCCGCAATAAAAAGAGGTTTTTCACAGGTAATCCCATGACGCAAGATATGATGATAGTTTACTTTTCAAATGAATCACTACACATCCACTGTCTAATTAACCTTCCCAGGGCAAATATTATACGTAATCACCTATTTTTAAAAGCATCTACACATGGTTCCCCATAGCAAATGATTTACAAAACTGGGTGTTGGTAAAAATTTAGCTGTGTGACTTTCAAACATTCAGTTTATTTTTTCAGTTTTGAAAAGCGATCTGCGTAATGCCTTATAGCATATAGAGTATTTTTATAGTAGCGAAATCATGGATCAGCTATTTTTTGTATTTGTTTGAACTATTCATTCTGGTACCCTCTAGCATTTTTGCTTAGTTTTGACCCTACTAGGGAGTTTTTCCTAGCCACTGTGCATCAACCCTGTTGTTGCTTGCATTTTGGGGTTTCACGTTGGGCATCTGTAAAAGCACTTTGTGACAACTGCTGATGTAAAATACATTTGATTTATTGATTGATAGTTACACTAGAATGTAGATAATTAGCACCACTGTCAACTCTAGCTGGGTTTGTGTGGCTTAGATATTAACCAGGTTCCTAATAACTTTGATATTAGGAAATGAAACGTCAACACATTATCTAATGTGTTTTCAGTGAACCCGACTGGGTTCAGTGTGTTACGGTAGGTACGTCATCTACCTGGCAAGCCGGCTTGTTTAGACGATCCAAAAAGTATTACCATAATTTAGATATTGTATAGAGATAAACAGAATTTAGCTGGCTACACAACAGAAATCTTAGATTTTTCGAACTACCTATCATGCTTGTCTTCTTTGTCGGCAGTCTTTGCGTACTTTTACTCAACTGCTCCTGCACTGCCGCTTCAACTCCGTCATCCGGAAGGACACTGGCAAAGAAGGGCCTATGCGTGAACACATTTGCTAAGATTTTATGAAACCAAGAAAACTGACTGTCTACCTGGCTTCATTCAACTCACAACACACAGTCACCACGATGTATGGTGACTGCGATGTATGGTAATAATGCAATCAAGCGGTGATCTTCAATTCTACAAAATCTTTGGAATCTTTAGAATTTGTCTTATCGGTTCACTACTTTTATTGCCACGTGTTAAAAAAAACAGAAAAAATGCAGCGGACATGACCTCTGTGTCCTCAACTGTAGATACGGGCCTGCGAGTACGTGAGTGTGTTTGCCACCAAACACAAAGTAAAGCACAGAGCTGTATCAGTGCATGAATACATCTGTACCCTGGTCTGGCTCAGCAAGAAGTAACCAACACTCTTTCTTTAATCACAGTCAGTGCTGGTTAAGCTGAAAATGTATTCTTGCATCACCCCATCAAATACCCCCCCAGGTAGAAGGGTGGTGGGCATATTGGTTCAGAGAGGCTGATGGGACCTAGTGTATGTTTTTCCATTGTGCATTGATGCCATTCATTCAATTAGATAACTCCTCTTCTCTGTACAATCATATGACTCCTTGCCCCAGGCAGTGTTACCTGCTTATTTCATTCTCCATGTGGCCCTAGGCCTTTGGAATGCTTTGGACCCATCCTGCCTGAAGCCTATGGAATGCTTTGGACTCATCCTGCCTGAAACCTATGGAATGCTTTGGACTCATCCTGCCTGAAACCTATGGAATGCTTTGGACTCATCCTGCCTGAAACCTATAGAATGCTTTGGACTCATCCTGCCTGAGGCCTTTGGAATCCTTTGGACAACATTGCACCTGAGGCCTTTGGAATGCCATGGACTTATCTTGGCTATGGCCTTTGGAATGCTATGGACTCATCCGGCCTGAGGCCTTTGGAGTGCTTCGGACTCATCCAGCCAATTCTACATGGTCCTGACCAGATTGCTGCTCATTCTCTCCCAGCTCAGTGCTGTAAATGTACCTGTGACACAATGGTTGGAATATGGTGGAAGTGGGTACATGCATGGGTGGGAGAGTTTGGCTTTATGAACATATTGTTTAAGATCTAGATGGATTTAGTTTGGGTTTCTAGTACATTTTTTTTTTTTGCCAGCAGACCATAACACGTGTGCTGCGATGTGTGTTGTGGTGTGCGGCCCCAGCTGTAATAGTTTTATAGTGTATAATAGTTATTTTCCCTGTTGACCTCTGTGTGTCTGATCCCATAGTGGAGCCCTGCCCATTTCATTAGCATGTTGGGAACACTGAGCCCAGCTTTAGGAGCAATATCCCTGTCAGCACTGCTCCGTAGATTAATCTAATACCTCACAGTTAACACACGACCTACTTTCTCTTTTTGGTCGGTGAAAGTGACAGACACTGATTGAGCAGACAATACACACCGTCAGTCTCTCGGACATGCACAGTTAACCCCCCCCCATATATACATATATAGTCTATATATAGCCTACACACGTACTGACAATATGATGACACCCACGTCTCTGCTGCTTGCCAGTCCCTGTTGCATGTACACATACAGTATTTACTGCTCTGTTTCACCATGACTCATCAGTCAGTGCTACTATTCATAGGCCAATGCCTCCCGTGACCACCCAGAGTATCGCACATTCTATACCAGATATTAGTCAGTGGCCTTATCCAAATGAGAGAGACCATTGTCAGGCTCAGCTCCAGCCTAATGTAATCTTTATGGTAATTTATATTCCTCATCACACAAATCTGTGGAGAGCTGGGCTCATTCGTCTTACTTTTTCTCTTATGTTAACCGCTGTTAGTGTCAGTGTTGTGTTGATACTCACCTTCATCGGTAACCAGTAGTTTAGATTGTTCCGTTTTTTTACAGTCTGATCAAAGCAACTATGTTTTCAGACTGTAGCACATTGACATTGTTCCCAAAGATTTGAGTAAACCAAGCTGCTATTTTGTCCAGAAGTTAAACTCTTCAAGAATTAATGGGTTATATACTGTATATGCAGCCACTTTTAGATGAGCCATTTAAACCTCCAAAGATCATTATTAAGACAGACTTCCCATATGTGTGTTTGCTACAGGTGTCTGACACATTACTTAACTTTCTCTCTCTGCTTCACCTGATGTTAATATCTATGACCTGCATGTGCGCCTGATTTGTGCAAGCAAGCTGTAACATGTGGAGGAGCTAAATTGTAAGTTGAGATAAGCAGGGCATTTGGAAAGTGTGTTTAATGAGGATGCTCGAAAGAGGCTAGCAATATCAGCAAAACACACAATCCTTGAAATCCGTTTTTCTAAGTCTCATGTTCACTGATTCATATTTCAGATTCTTTGGGTAGATGAGAATTTCTTACCTGTGGTAGTAGGCGTATGTGTGTCAGGTAATGTGCAGGCTTCTAGAATTATTTCTCATTCTTAATATGTAATCTTGACATCTCCACCCTGTTTCCACCCTGTCTTCCATCTCAGGTTGGGACAAGCACTCATATGGTTACCATGGAGACGACGGACACTCCTTCTGCTCTTCAGGGACTGGCCAACCATATGGCCCAACCTTCACCACCGGCGATGTGATTGGCTGTTGTGTGAACCTAATTAACAACACCTGTTTCTACACCAAGAATGGCATCAGTCTAGGTGAGAACTGCATGCTAAAACACACTTTCAAAGTACAATGTGATGTATCCATTTGAGGTGTTCCCAGGCAATGTATATGATTCTGTTTATTTGGTTGCTGGTGTTCTTTTTTATACTTCCAGTCCATTACCTTACGTTTCTTTTTGTTTGTTCTCCAGGTGTAGCCTTTACAGACCTCCCTGTGAGTATTAAACCAAAACGTGTACACATTTCATTCAATAGCTCAAGGACTTGAACTCAAGTTTTTCTTCCTTTTATAGAACATTGTATATTATTCAGGACTCTTTCCTTGACATTAAGCAATGTTCAGTACCCTTGAATCTGGCCCATTCCAATAGATGATGAATGTTTTTCATAAAGCATTTTCCCTTCAGAGGGGACCTCCAACACTGCCCAGTGCTATTGCTCAGTCTTAACACAAGCATGCCTCACACAATAGTTTTGGAATCATTCATGTGCATCCAGGAGGCAACTTCACTAACCCATGTACAGTCGGTTTATATTAGAATGTTGTTGTTTTCTATCGCTGTTGACTTACTTTCTACCTGTTTGTGACACTGTATATTATTGCCATGCTCTCGAGTGATCAAAATTATTGCCGTGTTCTTGAGTTATCGAAACAAATGGCAGGGTCTCTTTATTACGACCAGAGAGGGTATGTGCCTTTGACACAGTATACAAAGCCAATGTTTCATTTCATACCTCTCCTCATAGCCCAACCTGTACCCCACGGTGGGCCTGCAGACACCCGGAGAGATCGTGGATGCTAACTTTGGCCAGCAGCCCTTTGTGTTTGACATTGAGGACTATATGAGCGAATGGAGGGCTAAGATCCACGGAATGATCGCCCGCTTCCCAATTGGAGAGAGACTTGGGGAGTGGCAAGCAGTGCTGCAGAAGTAAGGGATCCCATTCCAGAATGGTCACTGTTACACGTCACTGTGTCTTTCTCTGCGAGGCTTAACTGTGTTTTTGTTTCTTCCAGTATGGTGTCCACCTACCTGGTGCATCATGGGTACTGTGCCACAGCCACAGCCTTCGCCAGGGCTACAGAGACATTGATCCAGGAGGATCACTCCTCAATAAAGAACCGACAGAGTGAGAACCCCACACAGGTTCCACACTGACAGCAGCACTGAAACACATAGTAGAGATCACGACCATGCATTTGCCCAGTCAACCACCCAATACGCTGTAAGTGGTAATATTTGTCCGCAGGAATACAGAAACTGGTATTGGCAGGACGGGTTGGAGAGGCCATAGAAGCCACACAGCAGCTTTACCCTGGGCTCCTAGAACACAACCCCAATTTACTCTTCATGTTGAAGTGAGTAGCCCGGATCACATCTATGGAAATCTTACATGGGAGTGTCTGTCTAAAGGCTGTGGCACATCAGCTGTCAATCGGGAAACGGGAGAAGAAATAGCTAGTAAAAATCAACATGAGCATAACGAGGGTATTTCTTGCGCGTCCACACAGCGCTTCCTGCTCAGAGGTAGGCAGTGTGAACATGACAATCGTTAATCGGAACAAGGTGCTGATTGCTCTCGTGTCTGTGTGAAAACTAAGCGCCTATATGTTCCCGACCCCGAAGAGCTGGGGAGTGTTGAATTTGTTTGGTCTTATGTAAAGTCTCTCTGCTGGTCTTTAAGTGCCTATGCAGGCTCAGGCACATTGAACATAACCTTAGGTGTATGCAGGAGTCAAGTTCTGGCCTACTGCCCAGCTCTGGGTTTATGGCACAACGACATTAAAGACATTAATAAATGTGTGATCCACTGGGAGACGTTTGGAGAAGCAGACACACAGTTGTGCTGATGGGCCAACTCTAAAGGGAGAGGTGCTTGTTGTAGTGCTAAGCTAAACACAGACCGTACAGAGTGAGCACAAGGTCACAGTTGTTGCTGCTTACGGAACTTATGAGTTGATTGGTCGTGCCTGTTGCTCCATTTTGTCAAGGAAGAGGAGTGAGCAGAATAGAACAGGCGCTGATCTGTTTGACATTCTTCCAGTGATAATGACTTCCCAGCTACCGCATTACGTTCTGAGAACATTGTTTTTTCAAGCTTGGTGTCAGTGTCCTATTAATTTTGTGCATACAGCCTCCCCAGAATGGTCTGGGCATGGTTAAGGATAGTCCTTGAGTTTATATTGTCAGCCCAGGAGAAATGTGTAATTTCAGTCTTCTGGAAAAATATTAAAATGTTTCTGCACACTTAAAGTAAGATGCAAATGTTTTTAATATTTGAGCGTTCGGTCAAATTGCATTCATCATGTCCCCGCTGCTGAAGGTCACTTGACTGAAAGCTCTGCTATTAAAGAAATTTGCATCTGTCTGGCCTTTTCTGTCTGGATCTTTCCGTTGTGGCCTTTTGTTTTCTAGCATCTTCAATTTTTACCTTTAGGTGTGTGCTCTTATACGTTGGATCCAATGATGAATTCCATGGATAGAGAACAAAAGATCATGGGTTCAAATTTGACCAAATAAATGTTTGCATGACTAATGCCTAAGAAAGGGAATTTCCAAGTATTTTGGAGTTCAAAAAAGCAAACCCCAAATAAGGTTGCAGTGTTATTAAACAGGTTTAAGGTTTAACATACAATTGACATTCTAAGGGCAAAAATAAACACCTTGTAAAACTTTTAAGGAACCAAAGTAAAATGAACAATTAGAAAACATTCAGTTTGAACAGTTTGGAAATGTATGGCTTTGTTCCCAAAAGCTACGGTGGGGAGAACAAGTATTTGATACACTGCCGATTTTGCAGGTTTTCCTACTTACAAAGCATGTAGAGGTCTGTAATTTTTATCATAGGTACACTTCAACTGTGAGAGACGGAATCTAAAACAAAAATCCAGAAAATCACATTGTATGATTTTTAAATAATTAATTTGCATTTTATTGCATGATATAAGTATTTGATACATCAGAAAAGCAGAACTTAATATTTGGTACAGAAACCTTTGTTTGCAATTACAGAGATCATACGTTTCCTGTAGTTCTTGACCAGGTTTGCACACACTGCAGCAGGGATTTTGGCCCACTCCTCCATACAGGCCTTCTCCAGATCCTTCAGGTTTCGGGGCTGTCTCTGGGCAATACGGACTTTCAGCTCCCTCCAAAGATTTTCTATTGGGTTCAGGTCTGGAGACTGGCTAGGCCACTCCAGGACCTTGAGATGCTTCTTACGGAGCCACTCCTTAGTTGCCCTGGCTGTGTGTTTCGGGTCGTTGTCATGCTGGAAGACCCAGCCACGACCCATCTTCAATGCTCTTACTGAGGGAAGGAGATCTCGCGATACATGGCCCCATCCATCCTCCCCTCAATACGGTGCAGTCATCCTAACCCCTTTGCAGAAAAGAATCCCCAAAGAATGATGTTTCCACCTCCATGCTTCACGGTTGGGATGGTGTTCTTGGGGTTGTACTCATCCTTCTTCTTCCTCCAAACACGGCGAGTGGAGTTTAGACCAAAAAGCTCAATTTTTGTCTCATCAGACCACATGACCTTCTCCCATTCCTCCTCTGGATCATCCAGATGGTCATTGGCAGACTTCAGACGGGCCTGGACATGCGCTGGCTTGAGCAGGGGGACCTTGCGTGCGCTGCAGGATTTTAATCCATGACGGTGTAGTGTGTTACTAATGGTTTTCTTTGAGACTGTGGTCCCAGCTCTCTTCAGGTCATTGACCAGGTCCTTCGGTGTAGTTCTGGGTTGATCCCTCACCTTCCTCATGATCATTGATGCCCCACGAGATGAGATCTTGCATGGAGCCCCAGACCGAGGGAGATTGACCGTCATCTTGAACTTCTTCCATTTTCTAATAATTGCGCCAACAGTTGTTGCCTTCTCACCAAGCTGCTTGCCTATTGTCCTGTAGCCCATCCCAGCCTTGTGCAGGTCTACAATTTTATCCCTGATGTCCTTACACAGCTCTCTGGTCTTGGCCATTGTG
>JACXGI010012773.1:0-14102 GCA_016801175.1 Esox masquinongy | reverse complement strand
CAGTGGGTTGTGCATATACTCCTTACTTCACAGTGGGTTGTGCATATACTCCTTACTTCACAGTGACTAGGTTTTCTTCTGCATGACTATCCCTCTTTTTATGCCAACCCATCTCTTGTGTTTGTAGCCAGAGAGTTCTTTTTGTCTCATTTGATGTTTAGCAAACTCAGAGATGTTTTACTTTTAGGTATTTTTCTTTTATTAGACAGGAATGAGGGAAAAGAGAGAAGAGATTTTTGCTGAAAAAGCAGTAGGCCAAATTTTAACCTGCATGCTGGAGCAGCAGGTTAAAATTGTATTTCAATCCCAATCCTACCTACACTGTTAATGTAAAGTCTAGCCCTAAACTTAACCAAAAAAACAAAATGTTTGTTTCCGGTTTCTAATTTGTCACTGTGGAATGTATTTGCAACACAGTGTATTATAAAGGATGCATTATTATATACAGTATTTCCCATGATGGCATCTATGAGTTCATGGGCTGCGCCATTAAAGGGCTTCCGGCAATATAACATTGTCACCTGGGTGCAAGGACTTGCTTTCTAAATTTATTTTGTTCATATATTTTGTATTCCACTAGTAGCACAGTAATACCAGGTAATATTCAGAGTATGTATAGATGTTAACGATAGGCGTGGAGTCTAAAACCCAACTTTACCAAATGTTATTAAGAAAAACAAAATATTTTTCGCAGAGATCTGTGTTAACTTGTTCTTGTAGTATAATTAAGTTTGGGTATAATGGCACTTGAAGAAATTAAACTTTGCAACCATATTAGACATCATGGCAATATTAACGCCATTTGTCAGCAGTCTGCTTGGTCACTGTTTTAGGTATTGACAAATGGAATTCATACCTCGCCTTACTTCATAAGGTAGTTCTGGTGATCTCCGTGCTAATGAGTATGCTCTCCACGTTTCGAAATTTGTGGAAACCATTGACCACTCCCAACACTGGGCGAATTCTCACATTTTTATATTCAGTCGTCCCACTACAACCAATCGGCATGCGTTTCCTCTTTCGGCTGGACAAATCATAGCTGTCCACGAGGTTCAGATTGGGGGCGGATACCATTTATTGAGATGGACGTGCAGCACAAGCAATGCAATTCTTACAATTCCAGAAAAACGGCAACGTTTTTACTTAACCAGCCAATCGGCAAATGAAAAAGGTGGGGCCACTGACCCAGAGTGCATGCCCCAAAGTCACACGTGATCTCGCTGTAGTTCCAGGTGGTCACATCGAATTGAGGAGGTAAGTAATGACGAACAAATGTCACTTATAACAAATATAGATTACTGCATTTCTGTTTCAGTGTGAATGTACCCAGCTTGAAAAGCAGCAGTCAATATTGACCGGTACCTTTGAACTATAGTATTTACTGAATAAGCTCGAGAACCAATGCGTGGTCTTAGCATGGACTGGTTAGCTGACAGAGGCCAGACCAAGCTAATTTAGATAGCTGACTTAGTTAGCATTAAGCCATTAAATGAACGTTGACTTGTTCTGTGTTTTGTCGCGTGACACTTCAGTCAATTGCACGCAGCATGATTACGTTTTTATGTGTTTATGACATTTTGGAAGTGTTTACTTTTCTGTTAGCTAGCTAGCCAGCCAGTCAGTCAATAACGTTAGCTAGGCTAAGCTACATAGGATGCAGGTGGGACGTATCCGTTGGTGTAGGACTCAGAGACATCGAAATTTAAATAACAAGGACGTTGAAAAATATGGTCAGAACGTCTGTGTAATAACATTTTAGTTAGTTAGCTAGCTATGTGATCAGAAAGAAATCTGGTCTTGCTGTAGTAATCAATGGTTTACCGGGATTAATTTGCCTTGGCTATATATGAGTCTCGTGTACTAGAAAATACATGGATTCACGTTCTGACGATAAGCATTGCTCCGTAATTATATAGTTTTATACTTTAGTTTGGTCATTGTAATTAATTGCTTTGTCCGTGTTGGATGTAGTCAGTGACAAAGCTTACTCGTTTGAGAGGCGTGTCAAGACGAGGAACTAGGTTGTACCTACGCAAAGTTATTTTGTCTGAAATAATGTCTTCTGGTTGGGAGGTACGTAACGTTTCATGAAACTTTGGAATTGGTATGTTTCGTCAGACCTTGATGTCCCTGTTCTACCATAGAAACAGGTATACCTCGAAATCTGGCCCATTTCACAGACACTGGGATGGATGAAAGAGGACATTGGAAATGTGCCTTCAGAATGTTGCACGTATCTAAATAAAGACGTTGGTGTCCTTATTAAAGGGTTAACATGTTTTAGCTAGCTTGCGTGACATGCAAATGGTATTTTAGTTGGGGATGAATGGAGATGTATTTTGATTTGACTCTTCAAGTTGTACATTCATTGTTTACCCTGGGTTAAATAATAACTTCTCTGTGCTTGAGTGGTTAATATTTATGGTCACATTGAAAGCTGTTAGATTTACAGTGTATGCATTGACAAGATAATATCTCCTTTTAACCGCTCATGTTGTTATAATATAGTAATTAACTTTGAATGGTAAAATAGACGATAAATATCTTAACGACTGTTACTAAGTCTTCTATTCTCTGCCTGAGACAGACAGGGCACCTGAGGCCTTATCCTATCTGCTTAAACCCCCTGACCACGGCCACTTAGTGTAATAGTTTGACTAGTCTAAGCTTCATAGCACAGTGTAGGCCATTCATTGTCAGGCATACTGCATATCAATGCCAGGATACTATCAGTAGTAAGCACTGCATACTAGGTCTAGGAAGTGCCAGGAACCTCACAATAAGATTTGTTCACAATGTCAGTTGTTATGATTCTCTGTGTAATGCAGTTTGATAGTGATTTTATTGCCATAGGATGTTCTGTACGTTTGTGTTGTAATGGCCCTTTCGTCCCTCGTTAACACTAACCGAAATGTATTTTGTTTATGAGAAATGGAAATAAAAGCATTTTGACTGTTCTTCTTTGAAACTGATGAACAAGCTATGTTAGTTTTGGTGCGCATATTGCAAACTAGTGCAGAAAACATATTGCAGTAACATGGTTAATGCAGCGTTAGGGTAGCCTAGTGGTCAAGACCGCTGAGCCAGGAAACTAAAGGTCTCTGGTTCTAATCCCTGGGCCAGCCAGGTAGAGAAAAAAACCTGAGCAAAATGTCTCTGAGCAAACCTCTAATTGCCCCCATATGGTTCCTGTAAATAAGAATATGTTCTTAACATATTAAGCTGGTGAAATAAGAAATCCCCATAACTACGACATATTGCGCAACATGTCTGTTGCCGCCCATGCTACCGCGTTGTCAGTCAGTAAACCATGTGACCTTATCAATGATAGATGGAACAGTTTTTTTTTCTTCCCTTCCCCTAATGCAAGTTGAAATTAATGTCATTATTTCTGAAGGCTTGCTTTTTGATGACACTTGGATGTATTGATTGAGCACTGATTGATTTGTCATCTATCCCCTCCCCCTCCTCGTATTGGCTCGCCCCTCACATGAATACGTGACCACTGAGGCATGATGGGTATGGAGGAAGGGTGTCCTCTTGGCAGAACAACTAGCCCCCCCTTCTCTCCCCTCGTGTGTGTGTGTGTCAGTCTGTTGCTTTGTATTGTTTGCTCCCGTGACATCTTCAGCCTATGGTGAGCATGTTAAATTTGGAACTCCTGTCACGTTTATCCCCCAAGTCCTCACACCTACCAACTCTGGGCCCCCAAGGCTTCCCCCACCCCGGGTTGTTGCTGCGCCCTACCCCCCACGAGGGGACCAAATGTAGACCTGCTCCATCTTAGTGGTTAAGTCTGGTTGTCCCTCGTTGTTGGCAGTCTGACTTAGGGTTGGGAAAACTCGGTGGTCACAGAGTACAGACAGACAGACACTTGGCTGCATCGTCTTGGACTGCACTGCCTGTCCTGTTGATACCGCTGGCACTTTTGCCTGTCCTGGACTATTCTATGAGAAATTGTGAAATGCCTGGGATTTCCGCCGAGGAAAAATGTTCTCTGCAACATCCGGGGTTGGTGAGAGGATTGTCGAGCACAGTTGTCTCTGCTCGCTTTAGCGACTCCTTGAGTTAGGTCGGGCAGCGAATTAAATGTGCTCTATTCCAGGCGTGCAGGTATATTCTGGCAAATATTTTCTGGTTGAGGAAGCCGTGTATTAAGCAGGATGAATTGGCAAGGTGTGAAAAAGCTGTTTACATTGTGGTCATTTAGCAGACACTCTAGTGACACACATTAGGGAGTGCATGTACATGTTCATACTTTTTCTTGCTGGCCCCCTGTGGGAATCGAACTCACAACTCTGGTGTCGCAAGTGTTATGCTCTGCCAACGGAGCTACACGGGACCGGGATCTGCATTAGCCTACTGCAGGGACTCTTACATTTTGACCCAAATCAGTCTTCCAACAACATAAATTGAAAAGACAGTGTTTGATGACAGATGTATTCGCGTAACCCGTGACCCGCCCCTTGTGTTCCTGGGACCCATTTTAGGTCCCGGGCCTTAAGAAACATTGGTCTGCTGAAATGGGGATCTGCTCCTGGAGGGACCCGGGGGCAGCATCCTGGTTACCGTTCCAGATAAATGGGGGGGGGTTGGGAGGGAAGCGTTTAAACCTTCCTGGGTAGGGATGGAAGATGTTCTTCTCCTACTGTCATGCTGCTCCGTGACCACTTCTCATGGGAAGCCCATGTTTTCTGTAGTTCAGAGTTATTTTGGATATATTGCTAGGTATTGGGATACTGTAAAAACCATCCATTATAAATGTAGTGAATTGATCTCTACCCCTGTGACTGCCATTGTGGGATGTATGGACTTGTCACCACGGCTGTGCTTTGCTATGGGGAGTGTTGGGCGGTGTGGGTACGGACGCTTATCCCGCACAGGGCTAAGCTCATTAGCGGAACAGTCTGCCACTACTTTTTAAATGCTGGTAATCTCATAAAAAATGAACACAGTTGGTATCTTTTGGATAATGTCTTAATTGACGATTTGAGACTGTGTACATTTCAAATTGATTTTAGATTAGATTAGTCATCAAATATGGCCTGGATATCAGTGGTCTGTGGTGGGAAAGGCCTTCTGGCTCTCACCCTCAGACATCGGAACATGCTAAAGGCTAAGGGCAGGGTGGATTTAAGTGCACTGATTGCATTCTCGTTGGCTTTATCTGATTGGAGAAGACAGTTGCCAATCGATCATTGGTCTGTAGGTGATTGTGTAGGATTGAATGGGTGAAGGTAACTTGGAAATAGATCCACTTGTCTTTTTGGGAGTATATCTGCTGTGTTTCTTGATTTTACATTTTTATTTTATTTTTGGGGGGTGGTAACAAGTTCCTTACTTTGTTTATTTTCAGTTAAAATGGTTAAAAGGAAACTGATCGCTTCTTAGCAAAGAGTGATTACTCATGCAACAGTGTAGCTAGGACTGTCTGGGAGTGGCCCAATTAGTGAAGAGAAACCTAGCTGATATTGGCAGGAAGAACAGGAGTTCCACCCCACCTGAACTGGCTAAAGGACATCAGGTTAATTTTCACAATTTTGGTGTTATTTGGATCCAGTGCATTTAAATCCACATACACTTAGTCCACTTAATAAATTTGGGGGGGGGGGGGGCTGGGGGTTTATTTGGGATAGTGTTAGAGGAACATATGTCTGAATACAGACAGTATGTCCTAAATAAAAGCTAGTGTATAGTGTTAAATAAATTAGCTGTGAATGATATGCTAGATAAATATTGTCCGTGTGTGTTACATGTTGCGCCAGGCTAATCTCATTGGGTCTAATCCCATTAGGGGGGAAAGGGGCTGAGACTGCACATCCCTCAGGTGCCTCGCTCGTCACTATGGCAATGGGTGCCAGGGAGGAAGTGCCGGGAAACAGCAGGTCAACCGTATGCTTGGTAGCGGCTGAATGCGGTGTACGCTCGGTGGGCATGGGGAGTGGGGGGTTTTTTAGTCACCCATGAGTGAGTGTAGCAGTGAAGTTTTGTTGACACGTTGAAATTATGGGGAGGACCCTACTAGCCACCTGTGGCCATCTTATCCCTTTTCACCAGCCTATGTGAGATTCCATCATCAGGCACTCCCATACATCTCTGTTACACTGTCTCCCTCACGTTATGTTACCCAGAGATTCCCACCATCTGTTTCTCTTGCTTGCTTTCCAACTGCCAATGTTATATCTTGTTCTTCCTTTTCTATAGTCTTCATTTTGTCATAAAACACCTTTTATTTTTTTGCTACTTTAATTTTCCAATGCCTTTATTACATCCTTCTCTGTATTCTACAAGTGTAGCCTGTTTGCCTCTCTGCTAACCACTGTTTGAAATCATGGTCCACTAGACATTTTGATGTGAAGGGAACGGATGGGTGTAACTAAGCATTAGTCCTGTAGCTTCACTGCTCTTTCCCAGCCCTCAGGCTGAAGTAGCCAGGAGTCTGTAAGCCATATGTACCAGCTGGAACAGAGGGGTTTCAATAACAATCTAAATTTAATTCAAACGCTGACTAAAACGAGGGAATCTGTCAATTAGCCTGTGTAATTGGTGTGCTTGCATCAACAGCAAGAGCACGTTGGAGTTTCAGTTAGTCGAACACGACTTAGCGCCAGATCCCCCCGGAAAGCAGAAACTAACGTGAGTGGTTGACTGAATGGAGAAGGGGGAACTTGCATTTGAAAATGCTGTAATTAGACATTTGACCATGCTTTGTGCTTATTTACCATAAGCCCTAACCTTAACTCTTACCTAAACCTTACCCGAACCGTTTTAAAATGAATGTAACTTAAATTGAGTGATTTCAGGAGTTGGAATTTAAGTGCTGCCCTCCAGAGTCAACCAGTCACTGTAATTGCTGCCCCATTGCGTGTTTTAAGTAAAACCCTCTGCACCATGGCAGAACCAATACTGTTATTTGTCATACTTAACACTTTTGGACAACAACACGTTCTTATACAAAAACAACAACACTTCAAGAAATGTACCTTTTCCAGTTAATGATCTCTCTCTCGTCTCACCCGCAGAATATGGAGCTTAAGGTGAGGTGTGTTGTGTTGCTGGCTATTGCCGTGTGCTCCACGTTGCTCCTGACCAGGGTGGCCGCCCACCAGGAGGAGGAGGAGCCAATCATGGAGATGGCCGGTGACATGGACGCGGACGTGGAAGACGATATGGGGGAGATGAGTCTGGGGGAGGGACTTGACGGCGAGGGGGAGCCAGAGGAGGAGGACACACCCCCGGGACCACCTCCAGTCCCTAAAGTATGTTAATTTATTATTCAATGTTTATGGCAGTGCACCCAGTCCCAAATCAAATTATAAATGCAAATCAGTGAACAGATTTATTGGTTGTCTGATAATTGCCCTTTTAGGGTTTTGCTGATCTCCTTATTTTGGCCTTTATTGCACCAATACAGCGCTGATGTTATTTAAATGGCTAACTAGCCAACAGTATGGTTCTGAAGTCAGCCATTTAGTTAGTAAAGTAGTATGCTTAGCTAGCATGCTAATTGTGTGTTACTCTGTTGAACAGTTTGAACTGACGCCAAAGTGATCACTCGGCCTTGATACAAAAATAGCTACATTAATGCCGAGGCCTGTTGTGTTTGTGGGCTTTTCTAGTGCATTTCTGAAATATGTGGTCTGCAAAAAGCTCTTCCAGATCTAGCTTTGACTGCAACTACAGTAGCTATTCTACCTAAGCGAAGCGTTCCATAGCCCGACAGAAAAGGTAATTCCATCAAAACTTGTTAGGGCTCTGCAATGACACCTGTCTCGTCAACAAAGGCATGTGTATAATCTCTATGGACTGTACCCACCATGTGGGGGGTTGAATTTGTTCCTCGCTGTCAACATTGTTGTCATCAGAAAACACTCAGTGAGTGCTCTCTCCAGGAAAAGATTTGGCAGATGTGGCTGCTCGCTGTTCCTCCAGAGAAACTGTCATTGGGTTTGTTACACTGACTGTCCGCATCACCACATCAGCGTAGATCCAGTGTGTTTACCCCTCAGAAGCGTCGGAGGCTTCAGATCCTTCTAGGAATGTCTGTGGTGCACCACAAATGGTAGAGTGTAAGCCTCGGCAGCCCTACTTAACGGCCTTCCTATCTTCTCTACTTAACGCAATGGCTCTGAAACGTAGATTAATTCTAGATGTTTCTGCAGATGGTGACCGGCCCACTAGTCTAACTTTGCTGGGAGGGAAAAGGCGTTTTGAAAGAAAAAAAAATTTGGCGGTGTATTTTCTGAGAAGTAGTGGGCGGTTTGGTTTCTGGCTGACCTTACATAGGACAGTGGACACAGTGATGGTTAGCTGTAGTGATCCACTGATGCTATTCTGACCATTGCTGCTCCCTAGGTCACCTACAAAGCCCCGGAGCCCATGGGGGAGCACTTCTTCGCCGAGTCCTTTGACAGAGGGACACTAGACAGGTAAGCAACATTATAAAACGGGGTCTTCTGTTCATGTGCTACACTCTGCTATGACAGGGCTTTCCACAGGACCAGCTGTTATTTTGGGTTTTGTACAAACAGCACCTCCACTTGACCTCCACATCCCTCTCCTGTGTTTCAGCTGGGTTCAGTCAAAGGCCAAGAAGCAAGACATTGACGAGGACATCGCCAAGTATGATGGTAAGCACCGGGACAAGCTCACTGGAACCTCTGGCGTTCGTTCACGTGCCAGTCATTGTCCCCTGCCATATGGCGAAAACATGTTGATTTCAGGAGTGCCTGGGTTTGTGCCCATGCAGCCAGTTATCAGATGAGAAGCTGTGTTTGTGTGTCCGACCTCCATCTTAAAGGTAAATGGGCGGTAGAGGACATGAAGGACAGCAAGCTGCCCGGAGACAAGGGCCTGGTGCTGAAGTCCCGCGCCAAGCACCACGCCATCTCCGCCCAGCTCCTCAGGCCTTTCATCTTTGACACCAAGCCACTCATCGTCCAGTATGAGGTCAATTTCCAGCAGGGGATTGACTGCGGTGGTGCCTATGTCAAACTCCTCTCCCAGACACCTGACCTGAACCTGGTGAGACCACACAGACAGCAGCATTAATGGAGTGTTCACTTAAACTACGCACTTCCTGAAAGTCCAAGATATTAATTTTGCTCACTACACCTGCATTGGATTCTGGTTAATGTAGTTGTTCTGCCCTTCAGGATGAGTTTGTAGACAAGACCCCCTACACCATCATGTTTGGACCGGACAAGTGTGGAGAGGACTACAAGCTGCACTTTATCTTCCGCCACAAGAACCCCAAGACGGGCGAGTACGAGGAGAAGCACGCCAAGAAGCCCGACGCAGACCTGCGTACCTACTACACAGACAAGAAGACCCACCTTTACACTCTGGGTATGACGGTTCTATAGCAGTGCTATTCAATCTGGACACAAGGCCAGTTCCACTCCATTATTTTCATTCAACCCTCTAATCAGGGACTTAATTAGACCTGGGGCACCAGGTGGGCGACATTAATGATGAGGTAGAACAGAAAAACAGCAGACTCCGGCCCCCGTAGTGTGTGATTTGAATAACCCAGTTCTACAGTGTGTATACTAACTATCCTTAGGTAACTGGTGCCTATTCACCTGCATTGTCATGTAGTGGTCAGATTGAAATATGCAGTCTAGAACACATGACTGTATGTCAGTCAGACTAGGGAATTGTTTTTGCTTTGCATTTGCATTTCTGCTGTTTCCAGTTCAACTGCTCTTAACGCTCTCTCTCTCTCTCTTTCTCTCTCGCTCTCTCTGTCCCACTTGCTCCTCCTAGTGGTGAACCCAGACAACAGCTTTGAGGTGCTGGTGGACCAGACCGTGGTGAACAGCGGCAACCTTCTGACAGACATGACCCCACCCGTCAACCCCCCCGCTGAGATCGAGGACCCTGACGACCACAAGCCGGAGGACTGGGACGAACGGCCCAAGATCCAGGACCCTGACGCGGTGAAACCCGACGACTGGTACGGTTGGTCTTTTTGGGTGGGCTCGTCCGCGGTTGGAGAGTGACAAAGGGGCCGTTTTCAAAGCTGTGTTTGTGTCACGTGTCCTCTGACGCTCTCCCCGGTCCGCAGGGATGAGGACGCACCACAGCAGATCCCGGATGAGGATGCCGTGAAGCCTGATGGCTGGCTGGACGATGAGCCAGAATACACCAGCGACCCTGACGCGGTCAAGCCTGAGGACTGGTAACTGCCAAAGCTGTAGTCTCTCTTCCTCCTCGACCCCCTCAACCACGCTACCCCCCCCCCCCCTTCAGTTTTCTGTCCTCATGGTGTGACCTCATCTAGGCCAGCCCTTCTGTGTATCACAATCTAATTGCTACTTTTTGAGGCCACTCCTCCCCGTGGAGAGCACAGGTTTTCTGGGGGCAGGAGCCAATGTCACACGGCGGGCTTTGTTTCAGGACAGCCAGGTCGGGTTTTTAGTACTCGGAAGAGTTCCCCTCTCGCTGTCATTTGTCCCAGAATTAAATTCTTTTAGGAGAGGGCCTGTGGCCAGGATAGTGAAGATTTAGATGCTCCTTACCCATTCAGCCAACATGGTGAGTGGGGAATCCTATAAACATTCCTGCCAGATTCTAAATGGATAAAGGTCTGTCAATGAATTACACAAGAGGGAAAATGCCCATGCCCTACTATTACCAGCCTGACTAGGATGAGGAGGTGCCCAGGATTTGATATCCTCGCCCTGTCATCCACTCATCCCTTGTGGGTTTTTAATGACACCCTCTTGCTCGCTAGGGATGAGGATATGGATGGAGAGTGGGAGGCACCCCAGGTGCCAAACCCCCTCTGTGAGACCGCCCCCGGCTGTGGCACCTGGCAACGGCCCATGATTGACAACCCCAACTACAAGGGGAAGTGGAAGGCCCCGATGATCGACAATCCCAACTACCAGGTAACTATTCTCACCTCCTGACCTGGTGTCCCCAGTCAACTCAATATACACAAAACTGCAAGTCACTCTGTCACACTTTCTGCAATGGTCACCGTTCTGTATTTCCTCCGTGTGCCTCAGTCTTACACTGCTTTCTCACTCGCCCCACAGGGCATGTGGAAGCCCAGGAAGATCCCCAACCCAGCCTTCTTTGAGGACCTCCATCCATTCAGGATGACCCCCTTCAACGCTGTGGGCCTGGAGCTCTGGTCCATGTCCAGCGACATCTTCTTTGATAACTTCTTCATCACCAATGAGAGGCACACGGCTGAACGCTGGGCCAGCGACGGGTGGGGCCTGAAGAAGGCTGCGGAAGGCGCTGCCGAGGTCGGTGTAATCTCTGTCGCACACTCTCACTCACTCACGTGCACTCTCTCTCTCTCTCTCACACACACACAGCTACGTTTGGACGCTGCATTCAAAGCGTGAGGCACACTCATTCTTTTGTGAAGGACTCCTTATTTGGATTGATGCCACAACGGTTGTTGTGCAAGCAAAGAATGAATTGTGGGCATGGTGTCAGACCTGCTCTGTGTTGGGGAAATTGGTGATTCAACTTCACTTCCTTGTGTTATAACCTGTTTTTTACCATGACAAATTAGTCATGTTCTGTCTTTCATTGAAGTATTTCTCTGGCGTAACATTAAGACTGAACATTAAGATCTGAAACATTAAAAAAAACAATTCTTCTGTTCATAAGTACATAGCTTTTTTGTCGGAACTGCAGGTATATCTATTTTTATTTTAACTTTTTGTGTCTCAACCTCCGGATTTGAGATTACTCGTGCAATAAGGAAGTGAGCATGTCAAATAGCTGACCAGTCTTGCTGGTGTGATACTGTATGGAAGAGTTACTTTTTAGGCCTGATATTCATTGCTATTGGGGTATAACTCTAGTCATCGATAGGTGTAATACATTTGTGTTAATGATTAAGACAAATGGGCTGGAGTATATATCCGATAAACTTCAGACAGTTGGCATTTGGGGTGGAATTTTTTTATATTTGATTTACTAATTCACTCATTTTAAATCTGAACTGATTAAGTGGAAAGGCTGTCATTTAGTCCCTGAGCAAGGCAGATGACCCTAACTGGTCCTGGGGTATTGCTGAAAAATGAGACTTCTCAGTTTTACTAACCTGGTCAAGTGTTAAAAAAAGCTCTTGACCCTGCTCATGTACATTGTTCTGGATAAGAGCAAATGACAGATATAGAATACAAACCTAAGTAGAGAACAGCCAGGTCTTTTCCTACAGGACTGTTTGTTTTGCAGCCAGCTGAGCTAAGAGACCTTTCTTTGCATCCAGAGACTTGTCCAGAACCTCTCCAGGGACCTCCACGAATGTAGCATTGCTGTTTTTACATGATGCAAGGCTTTAGTCTCTTGGGTGAATCCTCAAGTGGAGTCAGACTAAACCTACAGGTGAACGGCATGTCCTCCCACCACAGACCTTGGATCAGGAGGGCCTTCTGTGTCACGTGTCTTCAAGCCAGATCTCTGATCCTGGATCAGACCTCGCCCCCTGTCCATGTAATGATACTAATTACAATCCAAAAGGCAAATATGATCCTAGATCAGTACTTCTGTGCTGACATGGACATCCCTTAACAGTTACTGGTCCATTCTCTCGTCCCCTCTTGATGGTATTGGTGCTGACAGATAACACACAAGTGTCGCCTTGTCTCGTCGTTCTCTGGCGACACCTTGTGGTAAGTCGGGCGCCTGCGAGCTCAATTGTGGTCGTTGGCGAGTACTCCCTGTTTCAGCGTGTAGTGTTAAGAAGCGGAACGGCTTGTCGAAATCGGCTTCGGAGGACGCGTCTTGGTCGTCCGTTCTCCTGCTGTGAGCTGCCACGATGGAGGCGAGGTCGCGGGTGCAGTTTAGACTTAGAAAATATGAGTGTGGAGAATACGGATTAACTTCAGCATCTTGAGCTGGTCTAGCATGAATCCTACCTTGAGGAATTGTCTAGCCTAAAGCAGGACTCCATGTGCATCCATTCTACATGTGCACGTCAAAAAATGTTTCTTGTGACCTAGAATTTTAATTTGGGAGCACTGTTGTAACTATACACATGAAGGATCCCAACTGTATCACTTCAAACGGTTTTATTTGTGCTACTGAATGTCTCGTACATTTGTTCCCATGTACCTGTTTGCACCTCTTTGCAAACCCACTCATGAAAAGGCCTGCTTAGAGCCCCTGTCAAAATGGGATTGATTCCAAAGATTGAAGGTTTTTTCACGAGAGTAAATGAAATGTCAAGGTAAACATGCACTGGTGTAGTGGAACAACAATGTCCTCCGTCTAAGTCTGTAGTGGACAGAGATTAAAAGAATGTTTCTGTATGCGAGCCACTCAATGTGTTGTACTATTGATCAGAGGTGTACAAAGTTAGAAATAGCTATGGGAACATGATTGCTGGGGGATGGTGGTCTGTTTATCCACATATCTAGTGAGAGAAGAACATCTGTGAATCCTGTGGTAGAATTAATTGCAGCTGTCCAGTCAAACAAAAGACAAAAACGAAGTATATCAGGAATCTTTGCAAGGCCTACTAAGAATGTAAATTTTATATATGGGTATGAATCAGCATGTTTTATTTTAAGAACCAACTAGTTCTAATTTATTACACCTTCACAGGCTAAATATGATAGTCTGTTAAGATGAATTACCATGGTCTGAATTATTTATCCTAATGGGTTACGCAACCATCTCTTATGGATGACCAGTAAATGCATCAAGTGCTCAGTAAATTGAAATCCTTCCGGTCAAATATCTTGTGCCACAGCAGAACTGATGACACACACATCTAACGCTGAGGTTGCCCTCTAGACGGTGGTCTAGCTCTGTTGCAGTTCATGCGCAGTGTCTGTCTGTGGTGAGTCCAGGGGCTTGGTGTGTGCCCGTGGGCCAGTATAGTGGTGGTGAGTCCGGGGGCTTGGTGTGTGCCGTGGGCCAGTATAGTGGTGGTGAGTCCGGGGGCTTGGTGTGTGCCCGTGGGCCAGTATACTTGTGGTGAGTCCGGGGGCTTGATGTGGGCCAGTATAGTGGTGGTGAGTCCGGGGACTTGGTGTGTGCCAGTATAGTGGTTGTGAGTCCGGGGGCTTGGTGTGTGCCCGTGGGCCAGTATAGTGGTGGTGAGTCCGGGGGGCTTGGTGTGTGCC